>QMIH01001027.1:47455-94685 GCA_003987875.1 Clarias batrachus
CTGACAGATACAGATGCCACGCCTCCTTCACTGTGACTGACAGACACAAAGGCCACGCCTCCTTCTCTGTGACTGACAGATACAGGGGGCACACTTTAGGACAAAGACACATTTTTCATGAGCCTGTGTTTTTTTTCATTAAAGTGTTCAGTTGTGTTGAATAGTTTTTTTAATCGGTCTCCAGAATATTATATATGTTTTTTTTTTTAGCTTCAACACACACCTGATTCAACTCATCAGTAATTATGGCGCTCTTCATGAGCCGAAGGCGACACTGGAGTGGAAAATCACCGCGACGTGTCTCTCTGCAGCCCTTCACGAGTTCACCCGCGCAGCACCTGGATTAACGAATCACGGCTTAGCCAAACCCAATTAGCGCATCAGAAAGTTTACTGTGAGCTCCGAACCCGGGTGGCTTCCATAAACTAAGTGGTGGTAAACAAAACAACGCTAAGCTACCGGACTGCGGCGTTATTAAAAAGCAGTCCGCCGGACGTGGCCCGCATTAACACAGAGACTCTGAAACAGAGCTAATCAGCGGGGGAGGATTTGCTGCAGATCGACGTCTAATCCCCTCGCTTCTCCCCAGGCTTTGTAATCACGGGGGAACATTTTACTCCGAGTTCAATCTCGGGCCGCAGACGGCTGTATGCAAATACGCTCCTTCCCACGCTGACCTGCAGCTCCGGAGATCAGCGCTGATTCAGTGGCCAATTATGAAAATGTCTCTAACGGCAACAGTAGTTGTGAAATGCGAACGATTTTTTGGCTCGCCGAAGCCGGCGCCTTCTTAGCAACTTTGAAAACACTTGGACGGGAGAAGAAACGGAAATATAAAGTGCTCTGAAAGATTTATTCCTGTGACAAGAACATTTGAGGAGCGTCCAAAGCAATTACTCAAAAAAAAAAACACAGTGTCCGCGAGACTCCTATGCAGGAGCGAAAGCCAAATTGTGGCTGGTTAGCATAAAATCTGTCGCTCGGAGCGATTAGCATTGCTTGATTGAACTAAGTAAATGTATTAGCTCAGTCAGGCAACTTTATCTTTACAAAAAAAAAAAAAAGATATCACCTAAGAGACCATTCATTACATACCAGACCCGGCTCGCTTCAAGTCAATAACTGAAATTCAAACTATAGAAAAGACGAATGTCCCCGAAAGGTTTCTCTAAAAGTGAATCAACGAGCTTTCATCAACGAGCCATTAACCAAATGAAAAAGTTATGACTGAAAAAGGAAAAAAACAAAAAAACAAACAACAACAAAAAAACAGACAGACGGCCTAACCTTGACGACTGGCAGTCGTGATGAACAAACCGGGCCGGTCATGTTTATTGAAGAAATTTCAAAGAACACGAGGTAGCAGGAGGAACGAGGAGGAGGTAGAGGATAAAGGAGGAGGCGCTGCAGTAAAACCTAAATTTGTAGCATCACTGAAAACAGTTTGAAAAAGTGTGAGCGTTCCAAGACTGCGTCATTTCCAGCAGCATTGTTTATTTTCCACGTTACACTGACACAGTGACACAGTGACACGTCCATCAGGTTCATACTATGTTTCTATTATTATTATTGCTATTGAGGTACATATAAATCAGGTGTTTTCTGACCTTCGTGTTTGTAAAAGCAAGATGAAACAGCTTTGTCTGATCACCTTCAAGAGCTCTGCTGTGAGGCCCTGCTAGTCGACCAAAACATGGTAATGGTGCTAAAAACGTTCACCTAGGTGAAAAATTTAAATATCAGATCAGGATCATATAAACACAATTTTTCACAATGCGTAATGCTTCTTATCTCCGGATTCATGCTTTGTTTTTTTTAAAATATACATACAGTGGAACCTTGGATTACGAGCATAATTCGTTCCGGAAGCGGGCTCATATTCCAAAACACTCGTAAACCAAATCCAATCTTCCCATAAGAAAGAATGAAAACTCAAATAATTCGTTCCACAGCCCAAAAAAATAAATACAGAAAAATAATTAATACAATATATAAAGTAAAAATAAAACAAATTAACCTGCACTTTACCTTTAAAAAAAGTTCAAATAAATCCCAACAGATAAGTGGTTCCGTTTGTGCGCGCAGGCGATGTGTATTTGTGTGTGCATGTGTGTGTGTGTGTGTGTGTGGAATTAGCCCCTTCCCTTGCCTCGTCTTACACAGTAAAACTCCTCCTCTTTCCCCCACCTTGCTTTTTAAGTTTCACAACAAACACGCACACAACGGAAACACTGTTTTAATGGGAAAAAAATAAATCTCTCTAATGACACTCGAGTGAGCGCAGACTAACAAAATCACTGCTGTAAAGTAAAAAAAACAAAAAACAAATGAACCAACCTTACCTTTGAAAATAATCGCGACATCGCAAGTTTCTGTGTGTCTGTGTGAAGCCGTGGAGGGGGGGTGTAATGGCGAGAGAGTGTGTGTGTGTGTGTGTCGGTGTCAAAAAACTTGGCACTCGTAAACCAAGACATGCTCGTTTTCAAGTCAAAATTTATTTAAAATTTTTGCTCGTCTTGCGGAACACTCGTAAACCGAGTTACTCTCAATCCGAGGTTCCACTGTACAAATTTATATTTTTATCAGATAAAAAGACATTTGGTAAAAACACATTTGCTAAATAGACTTTCACGCCTTTTTATGTACAGTAGTGTCTGAAACTTTTTCAAATTCAAACCTTTCTATGATGTCATTCAGATGAAACTTGGCCAATTTAGATTTCACAGGAAAAGTGTATGATTCTAAAATGTTAAATTGGTAAGATATTGCAACATGAATTTGACACGGTTACGGACACTACAGATTTTTTGCTTTTTTAAGCTTTTTACCAAAAAAAAATTATTTAAGCACCAATTTTTACAGGCCATATGTTTTTAGACGCTTCCACCAATTTTAGTATCAATGCTCAATGAATCATTTGCATTTGAAATTATTATATTTTCGAGCGAAACATTATAACACTGAAAAATAGCCATTTTTGGCGCACATATAAAATCATCTCTCCAAAATGGGTTAAGTTAGCAACTTTAAATAAAATCAGCACCGATACTGTGTTTTGGCCGACTGCGAGTGTGAAGAAAGAAGCAGAAACGTACATACGGATGGAAATGTACATACAGTAAGTGAGCTCAAGGAAATGTGGCACCTTAAACAAGAACGCACAAGGATCCTGCCGATTGAAAAAAAAAAAAGTTCTCAAAGAAAGTTCCTGGTATAAAAGATAAATCCTTTTCGAGGTTGACGTATCGAGATGGATCAGGGCGATTAGAGCGTGCTGCGTTTAAGCGAGGAGAGGAATCAGATCCATCTCAGTTCATTAGGCGTGCTGCGTGCGGCGGGTGCGCTACAGTAATATTGAGAGGGTTGTTAAAGAACACCGTAAACACATCAGAGTAATTGGAGTTACAGAGTTACGCGTAAGTACCAAGCGCGCGCAATTTGTTACCAGCGAATCAACCCCAGCAAAAGAAACGTCTGTGATAATGAGAATTGTACTGATAATGAGAAATGACTTTTCTGCGCCCTACACGCCCCGAGATATTCGATCCCGTACCATCACTTCCTCCGTGCAATGCAGTGCAGGTGTATTTTTAGCATGCGGCGAGCGATAGCGATCATCATGAGACTCCGGTTCTGCTGCCTGGAGGAGAACCTGCGCAGCTTTATCCCACCCTTTCAGTGCCTGTCAATCAGCATCACTCCTCGGAAAAACTTTCTTCGCAGGGAAAACTTCGTCTCCAGGAGTTTGGAATAAATTGACGTCTGACTCGAGTGCCCTAGGAGGAGTTTCAGGAAGACGGTGTTGCTCCTGATGTGGCAATCCAATCGTCAAATTCAAGCATCAAATGAAGCACGTCCTGTTTCTTCATGATGTCAAGCTTGTGCACGTGGGCGGCCATCTTGGATTTCTGTTTTTATTGTTGTTCTTTAGCAAAATTCAGTGTCGTGAAAAAGTATGAGGTGGTTTGTATTGTAACTCAGTGAGTAGAGTAACATTTGACTTTGTTGTGTTTGTTGTCTTTCGGCTGTTCCCATCGAGCGGTCGCCACAGTGGATCTTTAGAACCAAACAACAAGCTTCCCTCCCGTTTTATCCGGGCCTGGGGCTGGGGTTTGAGCACCGGCTGGGAGTCGAACACGGGCCTTCGAGAGACTTGAGCCACCGAGACAACTAGCTATTTATGTAGCTTTAAAAGAAATATTTAAGGAGATTAAAATAATTACAAAAGTAAGAATAAATTAACAACAACAGGATCAGGAGTAAACAAATGTAACAAATAAGCGAATAAAACGAACGCTTAGTCTTCCTCATCCTGTATCCTGTACGTCCTGCTCGCTGTCCGTCTCTTTCTCGACTCATGGCTGTTAAATTATTACTGACGTTTTTGCACTGGGTTCGCGCTGTACCATGTGCCACATGCTCTGCGGGTCCCGAGGTGTCGTTTCTTCCTTTTCTCATCTGTCCTCTCTCCGGAGGCGAGTCGACACTGTTATCCAATAAAGCGCGGCGCTGCTGCCGGCTCCGAGGCCATAAAGAGCGGACACGAGGGAGCTTAAAGATAATACAGCTCAAACTGCTGGAGACTTCAGGCGCTTTATTCTTCACTCCATCGTATTCTAAGCCATTTGCTTGTTCCCTTCCCAACGCGGTCACACGGATAACTACCATTTAGAAAACTACATGCAATATGTACATGTGAAATATAAATTTTAAAAAAATATACAAAAAAATCATTTCTTCATATTTTTGTCTTCTTCAAACTGTCTTCAATTTTTAATAAAGTCTTGAGCAATAGATGTCCCGGCTTCCTGAAGGACTCTCTTTTATTTTGGCTCTCATTTTCTGTCCAGTCTCTGGACCTGAGCAGTTTCAGAGCAATGCTTTTTTGTTTGTTAAGCCACACAGTGACCTATGAATCATATAAGCATTAAAAAAAAAACCCATCTAATTAAAAGGTATGAGCCAGTGAGAAGCAGGTGTAGATGATCACGAGGTGATTAGTGTACTGCTGATGGTTGGAACAGACGAGAGGGGAAACGAGGACGCTGCTGCTGAGGTTGATTTAAAAAAACACTTTGCAGGTTGTCATTTAATCCACATCATCCACGGGGGGTTAAAGACTTTTGCACAGTACAGAGTACCACGGTGCACACTGTGGCATTTCCATTTTATTATATACTTTGCTTGAATGTTACTGAAACATGTGCTTTCATTTACACTCTATACAGCCTTCTTAAATTTGCATCTCAACCTTAAAAACCCACATCAACAAACCTCAAAGCGTTACTCTATCAGGTTTATTGATTTCGAGTCTGGGTTCGTCTCGGTCGTGTCTACACAACATACATCAGTCTGCATACGAAGCAGTCTGCGCTTAAACCGCTAATCCACTGGACTGCAGAGTAAATATCAAATTAATAACTTATATTGTATCATTTTATTAAATTATCGCTATTAATAAATTCTTTTGAATCTTTTTATTTCACAACTAGTGTAAGTACACATCAGTGACGGTTAAAGAGTTTGTAGGAAGAGTTAAAAGGTTAAAGCTAATAATAATCAGCTGATCTTTAATGTAATGAGTGATGTTATTATTATTATTATTATTATTATTATTATTATTATGATTATTTGAGGTTGAAGTCCACGTCCATGTCTGTGTGTCTCTCTGTACAGCAGAACTCTCTGTCTCACTTATTAATAGACAGAAATCACATTCTGTAAGGTTGAGTATCTGACGCCTTGTTTACACTAAGTTGCACTTCATTGCAGTTCACAATGTAGCATATTTTTTGTCCTTGGATAGTAATGATTATTACCTATTGGCTTACACCTAGAAAGGTTGTAAAATGGGTACAATTTGTACAGATGTAGTCACCCACCCACCTTGATGAAAGCGCCCGCCTTGTTCCTCCGAGTACACACCCATATCGTCTTTAAATCTGTCAGGATGATCGACGCACTTTGAGGGACATTCTGCGGCCCATTTTGCAGAACTTTTGCACCATAGTCTCTACAAGGTCCACATAGTTTTTTGGCTTTGTGATTTCCAAGTAATCCTTGAACCACGGCAATAAAGCTGTTCCATGCAGCTTTTTGTGTCCTGGTAAGGTTCGTAGGATATTCCTCATCATTTTCTTCATTTGTGGACGTACTGTACAAATATCCCTGCTTCATTCCTTATCAAGCCCAATTTAATGTGCAATGCTGGAACCAATACTTTTTGTGGGTCTATCAGTGGCTCCCACATCGCAGACGTAAGGGGCGCCTGTCAACCCTAAGACCCGCCCCTCACTGGGGTTACAGGACATTCTTATATAAATTGCTTTATACAGACCATTCACATCGTCGCAGAAGCAAAGCAATGCTCATCTTGACGATTGTAGAAGCTTGAAAAGTACTTGTGACGTTTTCGCTGATCTGCTATTTGCAGACTTTCATCTAGACTTTCCACCGCCCGAGTCTCAACTTCAAAAGCTCGGCTTTGGACTTTGTGAAACCAAGGTCTCTCACAAGGTCGTTGAGGTTTTTGTTGGCTGGTTTGTCTGTGCTGGCTGGCACGGTGGTGATGGATGAGGGAATGTCTGGAGCCATGATAGCAGGTGCATGCGTCCCACGTCAACGTTTTGAAGGGACGACCATGCAAAATAAATAAATAAATAAATAAAGTCGGGAAAATTCTGGAAACTCCTGAAAATACTTCATTGAATTTATACGTAATTTTAAAACAATTTTTTTTTCTTTGAATTTTTCCCCGATTTTCTCCCTTATTTAGTCGTGTCCAATTCCTCCCCGTCACTAGGGGGCTCCCACATTAAGGCTGCTACTACTACCACTCAGCCGGGAGGGCCGAAGACTATCACGTGTTTCAGAGTTTTAGAAAAGCGCTGTTCAGGTCATGAAAGCAGATACAATAAGGAAGTAACACTTAAAGTAACACTTGAGTGCCGCGTATAGCCACGCCCACTTTGTGGGAAAAAGTGCTATATTCATCCAAAAAAGTGCTGGCTGCTGTGACATAATCTGGCACAAAACTGCTCATGACTTCACTTCTACTTGTGAACGTTTTGATTTCATTTACGGCGCCAAAGTTTCATTACGTTCTGTCCAGCTAGATTTGTGTGATGCTGTGGACAGACATACAAATATACAGACAGACAGAAACTCTTCTGAGACTGGTTTCTGGTCCGCTAATGTACAAACCGTAAATATATCATTAAAAGAGTGAGTTCTGACCCAATGTACAGTCTTTTATTTATATATATTCACACAAACATGCACATTATCTTGTGTTCTTTTTCTTTTAATCCCTGTGTTTCTTAACCTTCACGATCATAGAACACTCTGTACAGTGCTTTGATCATTATTATTTAAAATGATTTAAATGTTTAAATGATTTAATTATGCTTTTTAATTCACTGTTCGTTCTGAAAGCTAATATTTCTCATCCGCACACGGTACCTGTGATTTTTGTTAAAAAAAATAACCCCCTCCAAAAAAGAGAAGGAGAAGAAGAGCAACGATCTCCTGTGAAGACGCTGAACGTCCGATCGATTGCTCTTAACACTGCTGCGTNNNAAAAAAAAAAAAAAAAAAACATTTTCCCCACCAGAAATTGACTTCGAGCCCTGCTGTTAACGTACTGCTTTCGTTTAACCCGTCCTGATTCAGGGTCAGTGACGAGCGGAGCTGGAGGGAGGAGCGCTGGAGAAGCTGCTCGATTGAGAAGGAGAAGAAGAGCAACGATCTCCTGTGAAGACGCTGAACGTCCGATCGATTGCTCTTAACACTGCTGCGTTCAGGACTCTGACCTCTTATCAGCACGAGGAGAATACGTCTCTCTCTCTCTCTCTCTCTCTCTCTCTCTCTCCCACAAACACGCTCTCTATGTTTTTGATTTATTCTCTTTTCATTCTGTTATTGTCTCTCAAAGA
This sequence comes from Clarias batrachus, assembly GCA_003987875.1. Taxonomy (NCBI): domain Eukaryota; kingdom Metazoa; phylum Chordata; class Actinopteri; order Siluriformes; family Clariidae; genus Clarias; species Clarias batrachus. The sequence goes on from QMIH01001027.1 coordinate 55,390, forward strand.
GGATACGCTCATGAAATATTGAAGATGCAGGGTGGATATCGTGTGGTGGAGAAGAAGAATGTCTTTTCTTTTTTCTCTGTCAGGTGAGTGGCAGGAGGCTCTGACACCGAGCGTTCTCTCAGGCTCCTGCTGACAGAGAGAGAGAGAGAGAGAGAGAGAGAGCACTGCATGGCCATTCTGTACAGAGTTTTGGCCAGTGATTGCCTCAAAGGGCAGTTTTCCCCATCTAAGTTTTCTCTTTCTAAACTGCTCTGGGAGACAGCATGGCTTCTTGGCCTTGCGTTGTCATGTCTTCCGTCACCCCTAAAGCTACTCCACAGTATTACAGAGTTAAAAATGGCAAATGGATATCAAAGCTTGGATGATGAACATGACCTCGTCAAACTGTTAAAGGATATTTTAATCTCGAAGGAAGGTGTCGAAGGAGAGCTATTTCAGACACTTGACCTTGCGTGTCCTTGAGTAATCTCTCAACATTTTTTATTATTTTTTTGAGACAACAAGCTGTCTTATATGAATGTTCCCATGTCTGTCCTGATGAAGCCGTGCACTTTGTCTTTCCTGAGAATGCAGTGCGTGAGTTCATTATTACACGTAGTCCCTGACTTACGAACGAGTTCTGTTCCACAAGCGTGCTCGTAAGCCGGATTTGTTCTTAAGTCAGGCAAAGTGAGTTTTATACACCTTTGACAAGATTATACAATGTAAAGCAGGGGTGTCCAGATCCAGTCATGGAGGGTCAGTGTCCAACACAGTTTGGTGCTTCTTCTTCTCAAACACAGCTGATTTAACTAATCTGTTAATTACTGGGTTCAGTGGGTGTGTTTAGGTGTTGGTGAATTACAAACTGTGCTGGTCACTGGGCCTCCAGGACTGGACTTGGACACCCCTGATGTAAAGCATACCAAAACACTTGACTAAATCTCTGGCCCCTTTTGTAACTGCACCTAAGGAAAGGAATCTCACACATGTGAAGAGTAATAGTGTCGTCTCTGCGCCTTCAAACCGCGAGGTGTATCCCGTACGCTATTCTGTCTCAGAGCTGTTTTCCACTGTATAGGATTGTGTTTGGTTGAGGATTTGCCGAAATTAGGATTTTTCACCATCAGGACAGCTTTACAGGACATCTTAGAATGATTCATTGAAACCGGGGAGGCCGACTCATTTCTCCCGCGCACACACACACAATACACCGGACATTGGGCATTTTATACATTCACTGACACACTGAAAATATTGTATAAAATTTTAAATATTGGTATCTGGTGCACTGCAGGGTGTATTTTTTTGTACAATACACATGAGCTACGTCCGCGATTGAACCGGAATTAGAACTGCGGTCTGTTCGCATCTGCGGAAATTTGTAACTCGAATGTTCATAAGTGGAGGACGACCTGTATAAACCAGTGGATTTTATTTACGTTCTTAATACAGTAGGCTTCATGGCAGTCCCGTGTCTCGTAAGAAAGATCTTAAACCGATGGACGCACAGACAACCACTAAAACCTTGTGGAGAAGAAATTAAAAGGAAAGAAAGATAAGACAAGAGTAGAGTGCTGGGCTTAGTACAATACGGAGTGTTAATGTGATGAGGTGCTGCTTATCACAGAAAATAATTTAATATAAATACACAAATACGGATATATAAATATAATTATTTTTATGTGTGCGCCACAACGCTGTGTGGTGGTCTTCGCTGTTACTATAAAAGCATACAGTATCAGTCACCAGCTGAGACGGCACATGACATGTTCATTATTTAACCAGTTACATACCGCACGGCATGAGTAAAAAAACTTTTGTCCATTTTTGTCCAAACGTATCTTTGATGAGCTCCGTGTCACTCAGTGTTACTAAAACATCTCTCCACCGTACGCGTCTCTGCCTGAACAACATTCCCTCACTACTCCTAGCCAGTTAGGTCACCTCCAGAGCTCGCCTACTCTACATTTTGGTGGAGACTGGAGACTTTAAGAATGTCAAAAGATTGCTCTTACTCCTACTCCTAAAAGTAGGACCAAAATTGAGTCACTCTGAGAATTTTTGGCTTTTTAGGATTTAAAATTTCGTACTCTGAGATGCTTAGTCACACAATTTTAATAATATTTCAAATAATCCCCAATCATACGCACACACGAAAACACACATTATATGTCCTGTCCTGTCCACTTCCGTCTACTCTCGCTCCTTGCAAGTCCATTCTAACGAGGTGTTCACGTCGGGGCTTCGTAAGCACAACGTACCATCCTCTCTGTGTCCTTCCTGATACAGCGTGCCTTATTCATTATGCCTGGGTGCGAGACGAGGGTGTGTGTGTGTGTGTGTCTCTCTGTATCTCTTTCACACACAGTTCTACACACTCTCGTTTTGGCGCCATTCAGAGTCTGTTGTTTTACTTTTGTACACTGAAAATAAGGGAGAGAGATATCAAGTTGAGAAAGTTCTAGAAGTTTGTGTATGTGTGCGTGTGTAGGGGTGTTGAGGTTCATAACAGTACGAGATCCACTCTCACAGACACAGACACACGTCAACGGAAACAAAAAAGAAGGAAATAAACATCAGACTATCTCTCTCTCTCTCTCTCTGTTTGTGAATCCTTTTCTCTCTCTCTCTGTCCCTCCATCTCGTTTTCTCGTTTACTCTCTCTGTCCTTCGCAAGCCGTAGAGTTCGGCAGGGTGTCAGAACTTACTCGCAACTTGATCTCGTTTTCTCTCTCTCCTGTCTGGAGAAATCTGAAAGAAATATAAGAGAGAGAGACTGAGAGAGAGAGAGAGAGAGAGAGAGAGAGAGAAACCCAAAATAAAATGTACACACTTTTCCTTTGTGATCCATCAGTCAGGGCATCTTGAAAACATACGAATGAAGTGGAACTTGTTCAAAATGTACTAGTAAATTATTCAAGTGAGAAATGTGGGGTTTGTAAATGCCAGATTCTATTCCTGAGGGGCGTCTAAATTTATGAATGACACAAGCCTTGAGTGTTCATTATAGTTAGTGATGAGTTACTACGATTTTCGATCCAGATTACGCTTTCACGTTTGATTAAAACATTTATTTTTGCAAATCAGAAGGACAACTTTAGGTCTAAGAAATCGAGGCCCAACTTTTGGCTCTCTAGCGCCATCTGAGCAGGTGTGGCGGAATCAAACAACTGCGCTTCACTTACACAAATGTTTAAAAAAAAAAAAAAAAACAGACGCCGCACAATCCAGAGTGTGTGTAACGTAAGGAGTGTGCAGTTCTCCGTGATGACCTGTTAGATAGATTAGCTTTGTAGAATACTCTCAAAGGCCCGAGGGAGGCGCTGTCTGTAAACACGTCAGAAATGTGGTACAGATGCGATGACTAGGAGAGTCGTAACAGTGTACGTGATGCAGTGAGGTGTGTATGGTGTGCAGAAAAGGATTCTGAGGGTTCAGTCCAACTCATTCACTTTTTATAGAGTCTCATCTGCAACTCTGTGTGTGTGTGAGAGAGAGAGAGAGAGAGAAAGTGCAAGAGAGCCCTCTAATGGTGACATTAAGCCAATGCACCATCCACAGACTTAAAATACGTAAATTAATTAATTCATTAATAAATGATTTTGAGAGGGAAAAATATATATAAAACAAACAGCAAGGGACTGGAACTGAAAACAGAACAGAAAGTTCTTAAATAAAATTATATTAAAAGTGTATCCATCCATCTCTAATTTAATTCTAATGTCTCATTCATCATTTGTCATATTAGTGCTTTAAGTTTTTGCATTGTCCATAACTTTTATATTTTACTAGAGTAAGTATGTGTCGTTGACGGTTGAAGTGTTTGTAAAAAGGTTAAATCTAAAAATAAAATCTGCTGAGCTTTAATGTAATCAGTGATATTATTATTATTTCAGGTTGAAGTCCACGTTCGTCTGTCTGTCTTGAAAAAGTCGATCAGATAAAGATGAAGTTTTGTCTTAAAACCACTCCAGCGTTGTATATAAAATTCACTTCTACCACTTCAGCGCTGTTATTTCAGCCAAAGTGAAAATATGAACTAATCCCAGTCAAAATATTCACTTTATCTTTTCTCATTAATATCTATTGGTGCAGGTGTTTGTTTACATTGAGACAGTAGAGCATTAGTAGATTATTATAAAGTAGATTATTAAATCCCACACAGAACTGTTCATAACATCACTTTTACTCAACATTGTGATTTCACTGATGGTGCAGATTAAACTTCAGCCAGAGATCTAAGTGCTGCAGAAGATTCAGTAAATTCTGGACATTTTTTTCTGAGACTGGTTTCTGGTCCTCCAATGTATGAAACATCAATGATGTAATCGGCAGCAAATTCTGACCAATGTACAGACAAAGCCTCTCTTTTATTTATATAGATTGTGAGATTTTGACATTTAAATAATCAGAAAAGTTATTTACTTTATTCCATATTTTCTATCCCTTGTTTTTTTCCTGATTATCAGCGGGTGCTTGTGTTTAATACCGGTGCTTGATATCACTCACCAGCATAGAGAAAAAATAAATAAATAAAGTGAAGGAATGGCATAAAGTGGGACAAAGCCGTCTTTCTTTATATCTTTTTATTTAGACAAATGTTATTAACTGTTGTACAATCTCTATACAGTTCAAGGAACTTCAAAAATTAAAACCAGTGAGATAAATTACCGCAACGCTATCTTGTGTGTTTGAATTAGAAATGCACAAGCCACATACAGCACAGCTACACAAAACCCAATAAAACTTCTGTCTCAGGAATCTAAAACAATTACATACTGGTTCATTTTTAAACATAGGGTAACGCACGAGCCGAAACACACGTCATGTGCAGCGCTTCACTGGCGCTTTTCAGGATAACGTTGATTCATTATAAACCTGTAGTGCATGTGTGAGGATCAGAAAGGAGCCGAGACGCGAACTCGTCCTTGCTGATTGATTCGCCTAGTGAAGATCTGACGTGTGTAGCGCGGCGGGTGCAGCTGGGGATTCGAACACTTGAGCTGTCGGTACAGCGTGTAACACCGTGACACACGTTCAATTTAAAAAACAAAAAACACAAATGAAAACATTACATTTACAAAAATCTATAAGATGATTTTTCTTTTTCTTTGCTTTTAATGCTTCACAAAGCTGCGATGAATAAATTTCACTTCTGTAATTCCACTACACGACTATAAAGTTTATCATTTTAGAAATTGTTATGATTTGTGATCGTGGTTGTATCGGGGGAGGCTCAAATCAGGCGTGGAATTATAAACAAGAGCAAACAGGTTTCTGATTCTGGTAGACATTCTCATCAGCATCACACACACACACACACACACACACACACACACACAATCTGGAAGCAAAGAGAGAGAGAGAGTTTTACGATTTAAAAAATGCTACTTTGAGGTAATACTATACTATAGTTCTATACATTTGATGAGTAAAAGTTCAAAGGTACTCGCCTTCAAATTTATTTAAGTACAAACTTCTACTTCTTTTTCTCGAGTAAAATTCCCTAGGGGTCTCTACTTTTACTCAAGTACATGATTTGTGTATTTTACCCACCTTTGCCTGTTTAATTTGAATATTTACTCTTTGATTATTGATTTCTCAAAAATCATCATTTTGAATCATGACCATCACTGAGATTTATACATTTTCATCTAGAATAATTTATAATTATTACACTTCCTAACACAGGGACATACACTCAAATTGTTTATGATCGCATTCTCTATGCCAGTTCAGTACTTTTGGGATTTTCTTCCTCGTATTTCCGCCCTAACTTACTCTTCAACTCTTCTATTAGCGGGTGAAGCCTGACACGCGCTTCCTCTGAAACACGTGAAGCCAGTCAACAGCATCTGTTCAAACTGCTGGTAAATGCTGCAGCACTGGTGCGTCTTCTGCATAGATGAACTCGCCGATGTTCACAACTGACAATGTGATGGGTGGGGGGGAGAAGTGTGAAGAGTAAGCCCCTCCCACGCGGCAGCACGGCTCTGGCTCATGGATGCGGGTGAACGCTTGGTTTTTGGTTGTGGCTGGTAATTTGGCCAAATTTTTGGGAAGCCGATTTGATAAACTTACGTCTGACTAACGATGGAAAATCAGATCTGAAACAAACCAGTGTGGAATTATTTTTTTTTTTTTTTGCTTCCTGGTTGTTTTATAGCAATAGTAAATGCGCTGTGTGATGTGGGCTGTGCTGCAGGACTGAAAAACTCAGGTTAAGTGCGCAAAATCAGATAAATGTGGACAGCGTGGTTTTAAAAAACCGGATTGGGGAAAAAAAAAATTATTAAACATGATGGGGCGTCTCGGACAAACCACGCCCTCCTCGTCTCCAAGTCGCTCGCCTGTTTACACTGATTTGGATCCGATCTCGGTGGGTTCTCTGCCGTTCCCGAAGGGCTGAAATTTTCCCTCAGACAACCCTTCACCTTCACTTGACGTCCCAGCGCGTTATTCTGCTACGTAATAAATAAATAATCACTGACTCTATTTTGACATCTTAGCACCTTCTCTTCTATGAGCGACGGCCGGTGGGCGGCCGGTCAGGTTGTGGTCGAACCTGCCTCGTCTTCGTCCGAGGACTCGCACTCGTCGGCCGAGTCGGTGAGGGCGGGGTAAGGGCGTGGCTGGTCCAGGTTCACGTACGTCACCTTCAGGCTGATGTAGTGCTCCCCCTCCAGGTCAGAGAGGATGGTGGTCACCTCAGACACTAGTGTGGAGAAGCTGGGTCTCATCTCTGGGTCCGGAGCCCAACACTGCAGCATAATCGCAAACCTGAACACAACAGAGGACACGCCCCCTCAATCACTAGGGAAAAAAAAAAACACGCTACAGAAAAGTGTGAATTTTTCCTCAACCTTAACTACACCACTCCAATCCACTAATTGGATTTCACGTGCAGGTGATATATTTTTTAAAAAATCTAATAACAAATGTTTTCTCTCTCTCTCTCTTACTCGATCACACACATTCAGTAACTGCTTTATTTTGATCAGAGTCACTAGAAGACTGGGCTTAAGATGGGAGAACACACCCTGGATATGAACACCAACACACACATTCACAAATTTCTCATATTTCCCACATTACTTACTGAAATGGTTTTTAACAAGGTGGAACAAACCGGAGAACCTAGAAACAGACCCAGAAAGTTAAACCCCTTCTGGTGAGGAGACTTTTTTGTTTTGTTTTGCTTTCTTTCCTGCATCCTGCATGTCTGTTTGGAAAGCATTATGTGTTTAAACTGAACAAAGTATTTCATTATTACACATTTTCATTATTCATTATTACACATTTCTGCATGTTATTGCGTTACATAGCTACAGAGCATTTGAAGTGGGAATATCGCCGACTATCCGTTAATAGCAGGTGTTCAAAATCAGACAGTGCAGTTTGTTTGCAGCTCCCATTCGAGAAACAGACTTTTCTGTGTTTGTCTGTGCAAGACAGAGAGAGAGAGAGACTTTTACCATGACTTAAAGCCACCTGTGAGCTAGCAAGCTAACAAAATCAGTACTTTTCATACTTGGGTAAATTTGGTGAGTACTTTTGCACTTTTACTCAACTATAATTATAAAGGAAGGACTTCTACTTCTACTTCAGTAATATACCTAGGTTATCTCGACTTTTACTCAAGTACAGGATTTGTGTACTTTGCCCACCTCACACTAATTCTGAAAAGAGGCAGAGCAGCAGTTTAGGTTCTGCACCAAAGACTTTCAGCTTAAACCACACAGGAGAAGTAAATCAAAAAAAGTGAAATCGACTAGCATGGAATCTGATGATTTAATCAGGATTCACTTAAAGATGTTAAAGTCCCAGACTGATGGCGTCACCCTCCTGCTTTAATGATCAGATCGGCACTTGACTGGCAGGTTTAAGAGGAACTCTCTAATAACTTTCTAATTAATTTCCTCGACTAGACTGGCAGTGCCATGATTCACACTGACTATTTATTTATTTATTTATTCATTCATTTTCGACAGTGGAGGATGTAAAAAGCTCCTGTTCTTTCCGGCCCATCACTGTCACAGAGTCTTAACTACTGCGAGTGCAAAAATAAATCAGTAACTTCTTCTCGGTCTGTCAGTAAACATGTCCTCCTCAACCCTGAAGAAGTGGAAACTATTCAAATCAACAGTAAGCTGCTCATCAACTACAGACAGAGAAAACATTTACCAGAGTAACAGAGATCAAATGGAATAATACACCAGAGCTCCAAGCTGCAGTACACAGCACATGGTAATTACTGACATTTACAACATATACAACAGTATATAATATACAGTATATGTTTTCACATGCTTAGTGGTGGTCTTAATTCATCCTCCTCATTAACTTTCCACGATTATGCCCTAATCAGTAACAACTAAAAGTTTAAATCGCTGAAACTGTTTTTTTTTTCCTGTCATTGTAAAAAGAGTAAAGGCAAAACTCTTTAATGTACTACTTTTGTTTAGCCTAAACTAGGTGAAGAGTCAGAGTGAAGACAAACTCACAGTAGATCAGGACAATACTGCGGCTGAGGAAGTCTCCGCCCCCTCAAGAGGTAATGGGTGATGTCATACGGGTCGACCTCCGGGTAAGGGCTCGCGCCTCGTGTCAATAACTCCCACATCAGAACCCCAAAGGACCACTGGAGTGAGACAGAATGATGAATGTGGTGACTGAACTGAGACAATAAACGTGATCTCAGTAAGAGATCCATAAGGAGGAGGAATAAATTGTGACAGGCGGCGCACGGGGATGGGGAGGTGTGACACACGGCCTGACATGGAGCAGAAGTAGATGATGTTCCTGTAACGCCGTGTCCTGATGTGTGTCAGTTTCACCCTCGCTGTACGCCTGAGCAATCTTAGCAGCTTTTAATTCATTATTAACATGTTGTGAGGTTTAATCACCGTTGATGCTGTGAAACATCCACGACATTTACATTTCAGGAACTATAAGTAGGCGTTCTTTTTCCCCACCTCTCTAAAGGTTAATAAACATGTTAGAGAGTAAACTCCTCTGAACACACTGGATCCTGAGATATCAACATTCAGATATCAGCTTTATGTGATGCAGCCTCCCTACAGAAAGCGTCACCATATGAACGTTTGCACAAGGTCGAGTTCAAGTCAAAGCGGGACTTTTTGATCGTGCAGAATAACAGCACACAGTTAGAGTTAAACTCTTTTTATTTCTATACGTCATCTCCTGCTACACTAATGCACTTATCACTAGTGCCTGGATAACACCAAGGTATAAAAATTCTCTCAGTACGCCTGCTTCAGATTTGAAACCCTGGCCTCCCAGGAACTCCTTTAACAGCCCAAACATGTGGAAATGGCTTGGAGCGAGGACAGGACTGTATGGACATGTATGAGCTTGTGCATTGTTTCTGCAAAAACAGAAGTGCTCTGATGATCAGACAAGTCTGTTATTTTTTTTCTTCCATTAAAGGAGTTCCTGGGAGGCTTGGAGATCATTGCTCTTTCTCCCTTGATGATGTCCAAGCACTAGTGAAACACTTGGAGTGTAGCAGAGGATTATATAGAGAAATAAGGGGAGTTTTACTCTCAGAAGTGTGTTGTACTCTGTACAATAAAAATACTTTTTATTGCATTAACATGAACGTGACCTACATTACAGCATGTCAGAAAATTAATGCAGGCCTTCAGGTTCAAGAATGTAGAAGCCCACAAATATAACTGACTTAAAGCGTGCATTCGACTTATTGTACACTAGAAGTATTTTTAAAAATTATTATTATTATTATTCAAAATGTGCATCCGAAATGCCTAAAACTCGTGCGATGGCCTCGTCCTTTATGAAGTCTGATTAATCTGATTAAAAAGTGTTTGGCGCCTCTTTGACGTCTCTTCTTTGCAGAACTCGTTACCGTTTGCTTGCGTGTCGTTCTTTTCAGCTCTGTGTGCCAGCCATGTTCCTACCTCAGATATTATAACGAACCCTAATCACATGACCAAGTACACCTTTTCAGGAACACTAATGAGACTTTAGTACATACAGTAGAGAGAATCAGCTAAAAAAAAATTATACACAAAACTTGTAACTTCTTAACTTCTTGGAGTGTGTATAATTATTTTTTTGGGCCGACTTTCTCTATACATTAATTTTCCATTTGTGTTTATGAACAATTTCCATTACTCATCTTGCGCCATCCCAAGATAATTTTTCCACAAATATCTTCAGTGTACAGACACGCCAACTTTACAGTTTTATTGTATGCATAGAAAGATATGAGAATAATATGATGATATTATATTAATATAATATATACAGTACATCGTACTATTTTTCTGAGCCTGAAGTGTGTATACATTTATTTGGCTGACTCTGTATTTAGGGGTGGTTTTTAATTATTATTTTTTTTCCCCACAATATAAATATTATACAGCTACGGTGATTCTTTAATATAAACTGAAAACACCTTTAAGACAGTTACACTGCCTCCACCTTCTGCCCTGCGTCTTTCTGTGTCTCACCACGTCAGATTTTGAGGTGAATTTCTGCGTCTGTAGGCTCTCGATGGCCATCCATTTGACGGGCAGCTTGGCTTTCCTGTGATCCTGGATGCTGTAGTACTCCTTATCGAACACGTCACGGGCCATGCCGAAGTCTGCCACCTTCACTGTGTACGACTCGTCCAGCCTGCAGGGGGCAACAATGTCATCACACAACAACGTCATTATTACTACTATTAATCATGATAATGACAATTATAATAATAGTGTGCTTTAGGCTCACATGCAGTTGCGAGCTGCTAAGTCTCTGTGCACAAACTTCTTCTGCGCCAAATACTCCATCCCCTTGGCAACCTGAAGCCCGAACCCAATCAGGTCCTTGACTGTGGGGTTCTGGGGGTAAAGAACAAGATTAGCGGAGGAGAACAATAGCGACACCCGGTGCGTTTCAGAGCTGATTAAGAGCCTCTCAGGCCTACAGGTCGACACTCACTCGGTTCTCGCAGCGTATGAAGTGACGCAGGTCTCCGTGCTTCATGTAGGGCAGCACCACCAGAGGGAGCCCTTTCTGTGGCAGCAGGATGCCCAGGAGAGAGAGCACGTTACTGTGGTGGAAGGCCTTCATCAGGATCCCCTCCTTCAGGAACTGCTCGACCTCCTCCACGTCCGTGATTCCTGAACCGCGATAGAGAGAGAGAGAGAGAGAGAGAGAGAGAGAGAGAGAGAGAGAGAAGAAGAGATGCAGATATTATGAGGGCCAAAACAACAAATACAACTGAGATATTATTACAAATGTTAATTTAGGTTCTCAAACATCTCCTGTGGCATGAAGTTTAAACAATTAAATTCTAAATAAATCCTGCACTTGGAAACGTACAAATATCATGATCAAATAAATGTATAAATCTATAAATATACATAAAAACATAATATAATTGATCTCATTTCCGTTTTGTTCTTGCTTGTGACTTATGAGACAACAGAAATATTAATAGTGATTTTTTTTTTTTAAATAGTTTTTTTTTTTTAAAACACATCTTTGATCCATATACTAGATAATGTGTGCAATTTATATTGGACGTCAGCACGATGTCGTCTACGTGATCATCTCATCACAATGAGTTAAAGAGTTAAACCTAAGTCAGTTCTGTAAGAAGACATGTGCTAAGACATGATGAGCGTAAACACGTTCACGGCGGAAAACTGTTAATTACGGAAACACTGTAATTAATCGGACTACAACCGGTAACGGTAACCCGACCCGACGCTGTTGTGCCGTTTTACCAGTTAGCAGGCTAGTGTGACAGAGCGCTGTGATTTGACCATATTATACCGTGGTTGTGTGAGAAAGCCGGGATTATGAGCTTAACCCAGCAGACTTACTGTTACTTAGTGACTTCACGGCACAGTGGATTTCCCTGCTGTTGTGGTCAGTGGTTAGGTAACCGTGATAAACTGTGCCGAAGTGACCTGCGAACAGAAGAAGAGCTGAGAGCTGGAGTTTTGGTAGGATATAACGGCCAAATACGTAGAGACAGCGTATCACTTCAGAGACGAGACAGAGCGCATAAAATTATAATTTACAATAATAATAATAATAATATTTTGCTATAGCTCAGGAGCGTACCTTTCCCGATGATCTGATGGTACTGTACGTTAAGCATGGACGCCGGGATGAGGACGTCCTTCACTTCTTCCAGCAGCTCAGGACGGAAGCTAGAGATGGAGATCAGCTCAGAAGTCAAAAGCGGGTTGAGGCTCGGGTCCAGGGTGTTGGTGTAGGCCAGGCCGGGAAACGCCACAGGCACGGTGGCCACCACAGGGGTCGGAGTGAAGGTCACCTCTAACGGAGCGCAGTATTTATAAGGAAATCTCAATAAACATTACTTTGCTATACAGTTTGAATAAAGGATTCTTTAAAAAAAAAAAAGGTTAACGCTGGTCTCACCTCGTCTGTAGTCTCCGAGAGGCAGGAGCTCGACGCTGCCGTTGCCTGAGAGACTGTGATTACGGGAGAAGTGGGACAGCCGACTCTCGGCCAGAGCGTCTGAACGACAGACGAGACAAATTCATCAGTTATGTTATCATTTGAAAAACCTTGACCCGTTGTCAACTAAAATGATTCAATCAATCAACCTGTTTTCTTCTTTCTCAGGTGTTTCATAGTGACGTAAGCCAACACCGCGCCCGCCACCAGAGCTCCCAGAATGCCGAGCACGATACCCACAACGTAGTGGTTGCTGACCAGGACTACCGTGCCCACGTCATGAACCTGGCCGTTGACCGTAATCTAAAAAATAAATAAATAAATAAATAAATAAAAAATTCATTAGATTGAAAATAAAAAAAAATAATTATTTAAAAGTCTGCAGCCGTGACCATCTCAGAGGTCTCACCTTTACAGGTAAGCCCTCGTTAGGGATGGTGAGGTTTTTAGGGATGCGGCAGGTGATCTCGTTATCCAGAACCTTCGCTCCACAGTCCACGCCTCCGACGGTCATGGTGATCTTCATGCAGGAGTTCACCAGGTTCAACTTCTGGTGCTGTCTCGCGAAAAAATACAACCGAATAGACTAGTTAAAAAACAAACACGCTGGATGACGCATTCCAACTTTTTCAAGATGGTCACAAACTGACTCGACAGGGTGACTTTGATATAACATGCGTTCAAAAAAAATCTCTCTGCGGCGGCTGCATAGAGTACGTTATGGCGAAATATTAGTTTAATGAAACGCTTACTCGTGTATTTATTTATTAAATCTAGTACAGTAACGTGATGTGGTTGTCTCCTGAAAAGACAATGCTTGAAATGTTGCACGCACTAAATCAGTGTATTTATCACCAGCTTTAAAAACATATTCTTCACGAAAAAAAAAATACACACAAAGAAAACGGACAGGTGGCACCAAAGAGTGTCCGTTCCGGAGAGACTTTTTGAACGCACTGTAGATAGCTTTGCACTTTTCCAAGACTTCACTCATTTCTCGGACTTTTCCCACTCTCCGATTCTTTTCCACGCCTGGAAAAGTAGCCTTTAAATCTCTAAGCTTTCCACATACATTAACAGCTTAGACGTTTTGTGCTTAGTGATACCATCTTCCACTCTGAGTCAAAGGTCGGTGACTGTGGTGAGCGCACACACACACACACACACGCACACACACACGCACACACACACGCACACGCACACACACACACAAAACACACACACACAAAACACACACACACAAAACACACACACACAAAACACACACACACAAAACACACACACACAAAACACACACACACAAAACACACACACAAAACACACACACAAAACACACACACTGAACCTTTAACCCACTCACATGTAAGGAAACTTCATCAAAGCCAGGGTAGAGTGTGAGAACGTGTCCCTCTGTCTCGAAGGGGATGGGTCTGCCGTAGGGATGATAGGAGAAGTCCTGCTTCCACAGACCCACGGCGCCATCCATGTCAAAGGACAGCTCGCCTTCTTCCGTCTCATCTCTGGGGAAGACCGGGGTCACACACTCCATATGAGTGGACTGAGCTTTACCCTGGCACTCCTGGAGAAACACAAGAGGCACAAAGGTACAACAGTTTACCATAAGTTTATATAATTACGGGCTTAAACGTCAAACCCTATATAACGGTCATGTCTCCAGTTCGAGCCTTACGGTGGAAACAGGCTTCAGGTGACTCTCTTTGGGTTTGAAGTGGATGACAGTCCTGTAGACGGAGTCCAGATTTTTCCCCTCTATAGTGATCCGTGAGCCGCTACACATCAAAGACGGAGGGATTAAACACAACACGATTAAAGCGCCATGGTGATGATTAAAAAGGGACCGTAAAAACCCCCGAGAGCGCCGTACTTGTCGAAGCTGCAGTCGGGCTGGACGGAGAGGATCTCGGGCGTCTCCTTGTAGCGGAACACTCTAGTGGTGGCGATGCGAAACTTATCGATGTAGACCTGCAGCACCACGTCCTTCACCTCGCTGACAGGCTGAGAAAGACATAAGATGGACGAAAGGGGCTCCTGGACTCTCCTGGACACGCTGCAGGACAGAAAACACAAAAGTCACTATCGTTCAGTATTATCAGACAACAAGTTACACACACACACACACACACACACACACACACATACATACACACCCTTTGATAGGACAGATTTCACCATCCAGTGTGACCTTCCTGGCCTTCCCCGAGTGTAAGAAAGGTCCGGTGATGTTGATCAACGTGCCCCCGTTCATTGGACCGTAATCTGGCTGCACCTCGGTGATGTTCGGGAGCTGAGACACACAGGACACACAGGACACAGTGCAGGCCTGACATATTCGTTTAAAAGTCATTCATAAGTATTTTGTGCCATGAAATGAGTTGTTCTGTCTGAAAAGGAGGTCATTTCTCTATCGTCTCTCAGTAACAGAGACACCTTCAAATGTGCACAACTGTGAGCTCTTGTATGTGGAAGAAAGAGAGCACTCTCTCCTCTTAGTCTGTTCTATTGTCCCGTCACAGAGCAGGAGAAACAGGACTAGGGCTGCAACAACTAATCGATAAAATCGATAATTATCGATAATGAAATTCGTTGTCAATGAATGCCGTTATCGATTAGTTGGGCTGCTCATGTTACTGAGGAGCGCGACCACAAAATGCACAAATACACAAAAACACACACAGATACACAAAGATACACACAGACACACAGCCGCTCGCGCAATGGAGGTTACAGAAGCGCCTGCAGGAAAAATTGTGCGCTCCAAGTCCTCAAACGCCTCTAAGAAGACGGTAACCTGCACGCTATGCAAGACCGAGCTTTCATGGCATGGCAGTACCACAGTCACTTAAAAATGTGGGTGTTACGGATGGCGAAACATCAGCAGGGTCAGTAAAAACTGTCTCTCTTCATCGTGTAAAAGTTGTATAGTTTAAGTGCTTTTGTTTAAACTGTTTGCTAACTTCGGGACAGTCGCGCTAGATCTGTTCACTTGCTACTCGCTAGAATCACATTGCGCAATCACCTCATGATCAATAGTGATTAGTTAAATGGCGCTACTTTAGATTAGCTTAAACTACACGGTGCCAATAACAGTAGAATATTACATTTAGTGATTGTTCTGGTTTTCAGCGAATACAACTAACAGTACAATTTGTGACTATTAGCTTTTTGCATTTTTACATTTTTTTATAGTCCACTACGAAGTTAACGAGCAAATGTTTTCAAACGTAATTTACTGTGGTTTTACTTATGCATATATCATTTTATTACGCAAAATTAGCTGTTTATATATCTCAACAACTGAATATTTCAGTGTATTTTTAACAAATATATATATACTGTATATATTATACATTATATATAATAACAAAAAGAAAAATGTTGATTTACATAAAATGCTTTACTTCACATACTCAAATGCTGTTATTTATTTATTTTCAGAAATTGACAACTCGGCATAAGTGAATCCCCCACGCTCTCCTCAACAAGCAGCTACTATAACAGATGCCATCGAATATAATAAGAGTACAACAATTGTTTTGCTTTTTTATTTATTTATTTATTTATATTTTGGATATTTAGAGGAGTTTTACTGTTCAAAAACAAACTTTGTCTTTAATTTAACTTTTACAATGTCAAAATTACAGATCATTAAACTCTATACTGTATGTGACTTTTGCATTTTTTACAGTTTACTTTTATACATAACTAATACGCTGATTTATGGTTTTATATAGTTAGAAGCAAAACAGCAAATTAAAGAAGCGCTTAGTTTTTATCCGATTAATAGAAAAAATAATCGCCCAACTAATCGATTATCAATATAATCATCAGCCCTAAACAGGACGCTCGATTCTCCTGTTGTTGAAGGCAATGCTCCGATTGTGTGGTGGGTGGGAATTAGCAAATGATTAAAGTAGGGAGATAATGGACATGTTTAATGCATGCTGTGGTTATATCACATACATACACCTAGCTAGGGAAAAAAATATAATGGAGACAATATTAGAGTTATAATATAACTATTATAAAGAGGGTAATGTCTTCTTGTTGCTCGTAATGCATCATCTACAAACGTCAGGCTCCTCCAACACACAGTTATATCCGGTACCCTTTATTTATTTGTGTGGTTGAAGTGTCCTATTTATATAATGGCATCATAGAACATCTGTTGTGCAAAATACAAGCAATGTACCCAGACACAGTGAAAGAGCGAGTCTAATAAGGATACTACAAGATGAAATAGACTATATATTTTAAGAAGTTACTTATGAACGTAGATCAAATAAATTACCACGAAAGTGAATCCAGGCATTTCATCGAGTCCCTTGATGAAGTAAGGGTCTTCCCTGCGATCCTCACGAACGCTCACTGTGATGTTAATCGGCTTAAACGGGGGCTCTGTTACTCCAGAACGGATCTTACACATCAGCCTGTGGAGGAACACAGTGGGAATTAAAGACACACAGAAGTCTGCAGAGAGAATACAGTTTAATTCGTGTTAACTCGCACGTTTATATGTTATATAAAATTGTGTAAAACACTCTAGACATTTGTAAAACGAGGCGAGGGAAGGGGCTAATTCCACACACACACACACACACACACACACACACACACAGACACACACAGACACACACACACACACAGTGCCTGCGCGCACCAACGGAAACACTCATGTGTCAGGATTTATTTGTACTTTTTTTTAAAGGTAAAGTGCAGATTAATTTGTTTTATTTTCATTTTATAGATTGTATTAATTATTTTTATGTATTTATTTTTTGGGTCTGGGGAACGAATGATTTGAGTTTGAATGATTTCTTATGGGAAATGATGATTTGGTTTACGAGTGTTTTGGAACACGAGCCCACTTCCGGAACGAATTATGCTCGTACTCCAAGGTTCCACTGTATTTGAAGAACTCCTTAAGTGTAAGTGCCTTGTGTGTGACCTTGTACCTGAGTTTGCTGAGTAAATAAATCACGGTGTGTGTGTGTGTGTGTGCGTGCGTGCGTGTGTGTGTGTTCTTTGCTGGTGCTCACACTGTGCTGTTGCTTTTCTGAGGCAGCACCAAACAGCTGGTTTCTCCGAGCTTCACCACATGAGTCTTGGTGGTGATGTCAGGCTTGTGAGGCGACTGGAACTCGAATCCACACAGCGACACCTCTGTCTGACCATCGGGGGGTGCTGTCTTTGGGAAGAACTGAAGAACACAGAGTAGCTATGATTATGATTATATTAACAACAAGGGATCGGATGATAATGTAAATAATGATTAGGATTAAAGCCCAGGAGCCGGTTAACTTCATGTGTAACCTCATTGGTCATTAATATCTGACTGAAATTAACCACGCGTTATTCCCAGACGGCTGAGTCATTGGAGAATGATGATAAGATAAGAGTAACTGTCATTACTGTAGGTGCCGCAGGTAGACCTGTAATGTAAACAGCAGTCACGCCCAGCAGTGTGTGTGTAAAGTTCTTTAACTCACGTCTGTGATGACTGGTGGACAGGACTCTTTGACCCAGTGCCCTGAACACTCAGACTGCCAGGTGCAGCGTCCTGAACACCAGCCACAAGCCATAAACCTGGGCGCTGTGAGACAGGCAGCACAAGTGAGGAAGTGGAGACACCCTGGACCTCTCTGAGGCACCTGGATCATCTGCATGGAAAGGTGTCAAAAGTTTAACAAATAATTTAACAGAAAGTTTAGGAATTTATGTTTGTCAATATATATTTACAGTATAAAATATATTGGCACACATCCACTGTTTTTATCCGTGTTTAGGTGTTAAACTCAATAAAAACATGTAAATACAAAATGGTACATGTAATAGTCACATATCGCCGTGTGAATCACAAACATTACATTTGTCAAAAAAAACTGCAATGTGTTTTTTAATCAAATACAATACAATATACAATATAATACAATACAATAATCTCGTCAAATATTGGAAGTAAGATTTTGAGAAGTTCGACTTTACCTTATTCCCCACGACAAACAGAAGATGGTCAGGAGGAAGCACAGCGGCGGTGGACGACACCCTCTGGTCATGAGCTAGTGAATAGTTGGCGAAGATGATGGGACTTGATCTCCGCAAGACGTACTATAACGCAAGAAGTGATGTGGTGCATAAATCACGGTGAGAAGAACATGACACACCAGTCGCAGTCTTTTTCATAACTTGATATATTTCATGACTTGACTTCCTTAATTCATAAATGATGCAACATTTCTGTTGAAAAAGTCATACGCAGTAAAACCTTGCATTGCGAGTAACTCAGTCTCCGGGTGTTTTGCAAGACAACCTAATTAATTTTTTTTTATAAACTTTAACTTGTTAAACGAGCGAGGTCTTGATAACCGATTACTGTAGTACGTACAGGCTTTGTCTGCTGAGCGTCATATGATCACAACTGAGCCAATGGTTCTTCTCTCTCTTGCACTTCTTCAAAAGAAGATTTTATCTTGTACAGTGGGATCTTGGATAGCGAGCATAACTTTTTCTGGAAGCGTGCTTGTAAATCAAAGCACTCGTATATCAAGGTGATCTTCCTCCATAAGAAATAACAAAAACTGGATTCGTTCCACAACCCAAAAATATTCATATAAAAATAATTAATACAAAATATAAAGTTAAATCAATTAACCTGTGCTTTACCTTTGAAAAGAATTGTGGCTGTAAAGAGAGGAGAGGAAGGAGGCTACTGTGTAGGACGACTTTCTCACTCACTCGCACACACACTCGCACACACACTCGCACACACACTCGCACACACACTCGCACACAATTTACCGAAAAGAGACTCACCCTCACACAAGTGTGCGCCCATCATACAGACGGCATCAAAACAAGGAGCGCATGTGTGCCACATGATATTTGATGATATTTGGTACTCGTATATCAAGACTCGCTCATTTAACAAGGTATAATGGCTTAGGCTCATAAGTAAAAATGTGCAGGCAAATTAATATTATCTGGGGACCTTGTGTGATTTAGAAATTAGCAACAGCTAAACAGTGCCATTTCTTTTGCACTGACTTGGAACCTATTTTGAATTTTTCTGGCACTTGTTGCTTTAAAGTTAGATTTGTTTTGTTAAGTTAGATCTGATTATAGTCAAACAGTGGCATTTATTCTAATTTAGTGTTAGACTGTCTTAAATGAGAATGTACTTTGCTTAAGTTTAATAAAAGTAATTTGTTCATCACAAATTGTTCTGCACCTTGGACCTTGAACAGAAATCAGATCCAGTAATCTATAAATATGAAGTTTAAGAACCCCTGCTTATCATTCCTACAATAAGTGATTATTTTTTCCAGATGCACCCAAAGTGTGTTCTTGCGTCCGTCGTGTCGTACCTGCAGCAGTCTGCCGTCGGCCGTGCCGATGTGAGCGAGGGTTTTGTTGTCGATGGTGGTGACGAGCAGCGAGGTGAGCAACGTGTCCCTCATCTGCCTGTTGAACAAATCCACTCTGTAACACGGCTGCGCCACAAGAGTGGGGTGATCTCTGCAGCCTAAGTTATGCTCCATGCTCTGCTCACACACACACACACACACACACACACACACACACACACACACACGCTATTTTAATTGTTTTGCGATTCTGTAAGTATCAATTATTTTTACCAAATATTCAATATTACCAATTTTTAAAAAAACTTCACAAATAATTCACTACAACAGAGGATGCTGTTTCACCTAACAATGTGTGAATAGTTATAAGTGCTCCACCTGTATAATTATAAAAGAACTGCAACATTTCACCAACACATTTTTTTTATTATAATTTAATTTATTGATTATGAAGGTAATACATGAATCACCACACAAAAGAGCCGTGATACACAACTAAACCCATCTCTAGCACTTATCGAGCAGTCACATCTATAATAAAAGGGGGGCAAATTCAAAAGTCTGGATCCACAGGCAAAATTTACTTATATACCTCGATTAGAACAAATGCTACCAAGTTGACGGCAGCGCTTGTGCTACGCTGAATCAAAATTTTTTTTTCTATCCACATTTCTCCCACAAATTTGACGATGACTTTCAGGCCACAAGGTATATTTCATTTCAACACTGATGCATTTGAATTTTCAGATATAAAAAAAAAAAAAACAATAATATGAATAATACTTGCTGATACAGCAACCTTTCTTGATATGACCCAGATTCATCCAGATTACCTTCGAGAAAAATTACAGCTATGTATATAAAAAATAAATAAATAAATAAATAAAACTTTTGGTAATGAATGACTGTAATCCTGGCCAAGGAATACACGCCCACGTCTGGGTAACGTGACACAAAGCCTTCAGCACTAAACGTGTGATTGCATGCTCAATAGTTCTGAGCGTTTGCACAGGATGTCTTTCAAACTCAGTCAGGTTATCTTTGTGGAAAATTACAGCAATGTCACACTCATGAAAAAAAAAAAATTGATTTGGTAAGGGGAATGACTGTAATCCTGGCCAAGGAAAACATGCCCATGTGAGTCATGGCAAGTCTGGGTTACGTGACCAAGCCATTAGCACTAACTAAAACCTGAGATTGAGCGCTCAGTGAAACAGTTCTCATCGTTTACACAGGATGAGAAACAGAAAGGAAATCTCTGAGACATGATGTACTCTAAAATCAGAGGTCCCCGACTCTTCACAACCCACACGACTGACCATGAAAGTTCTCGCAGCCCACAACCGTCTAGAACTGAGCTGAGATAGCAAAAACAATGCATGCACTTTATTTAAAGAAAGAAAGAAGACTACAGGGACTGTACTGAAAAGTATCTTAGTATTGATTTTCATTTATTCGACTCAAACAGGCTGAAATTTTACAGGAGGCGAAAATCTAATAACCATCAATAGCTTGAGGAAAACACGCACACGCATAATGACAGATTTTTTCATCTAAAATCTAAATAGCAAACTATAGAGAATTGTTCCCTCAAACCGAAAAACACTAAGCAATTCTGTCTCCTCTGTGTTTTGTACTTTGTTTAGACAACGTGTGTTTAGTCTATCCACTGTTCTACTTCTTCCTCCAAATACGTTTTTTCTTTTTAAAAGAAGGATGATGGAGTAAATAATCCACCACGTTTTGGACTTCACATGCACCTCCTCATCTTCCTTTTTTGCACAGCTGTTTGTAATGTTGCTGCACTTTGGTACAAGTCCAGATTGAGGCTGAGCGCCATATCACTCTGAGACCTCTATTGCTTGTGGTGTGAGTTAAACTACTCTACAGTGGTGACCAAAAGTTTTGAGAATTACATAAATATTGGAAATTGGAAAAGTTGCTGCTTACGTTTTTATAATAGCAATTTGCATATACTCCAGAATGTTATGAAGAGTGATCAGATGAATTGCATAGTCCTTCTTTGCCATGAAAATTAACTTAATCCCGAAAAACACTTTCCACTGCATTTCATTGCTGTCATTAAAGGACTTGCTGAGATCATTTCAGTAATCGTCTTGTTAACTCAGGTGAGAATGTTGACGAGCACAAGGCTGGAGATCATTATGTCASGCTGATTGGGTTAGAATGGCAGACTTGACATGTTAAAAGGAGGGTGATGCTTGAAATCATTGTTCTTTCATTGTTAACCATGGTGACCTAAAAAGAAACGCGTGCAGCCATCATTGTGTTGCATAAAAATGGCTTCACAGGCTGGATATTGTGTCTACTAAGATTGCACCTAAATCAACAATTTATAGGATCATCAAGAACTTCAAGGAAAGTGGTTCAATTCTTGTTAAGAAGGCTTCAGGGCGTCCAAGAAAGTCCAGCAAGCACCAGGATCGTCTCCTAAAGAGGATTCAGCTGCGGGATCGGAGTGCCACCAGTGCAGAGCTTGCTCAGGAATGGCAGCACAGGTGTGAGCGCATCTGCACACACAGTGAGGTGAAGACTTTTGGAAGATGGTCTGGTGTCAAGAAGGGCAGAAAAGAAAGAAAAGAAGCCACTTCTCTCCAAAAAAAACCATCAGGGACAGATTGATCTTCTGCAAAAAGTATGGCGAATGGACGGCTGAGGACTGGGGCAAAGCCATATTCTCGGATGAAGCCTCTTTCCGATTGTTTGGGCCATCTGGAAAAAGGCTTGTCTGGAGAAGAAAAGGTGACGCTACCATCAGTCCTGTGTCATGCCAACAGTAAAGCATCCTGAGACCATTCATGTGTGGGGTTGCTTCTCATCCAAGGGAGTGGGCTCACTCTCAATTTTGCCCAAAAACACAGCCATGAATAAAGAATGGTACCAAAACACCCTCCAACAGCAACTTCTTCCAACAATCCAACAACAGTTTGGTGAAGAACAATGCATTTTCCAGCACGATGGAGCACCGTGCCATAAGGCAAAAGTGATAACTAAGTGGCTCGGGGAACAAAACGTTGAAATTTTGGGTCCATGGCCTGGAAACTCCCGAGATCTTAATCCCAATGAGAAATTGTGGTCAATCCTCAAGAGGCGGGTGGACAAACAAAAACCCACTAATTCTGACAAACTCCAAGAAGTAATTATGAAAGAATGGGTTGCTATCAGTCAGGATTTGGCCCAGAAGTTGATTGAGAGCAGCCCAGTCGAATTGCAGAGGTCCTGAAAAAGAAGCGCCAACACTGCAAATACTGACTCTTTGCATAAATGTCTTGTAATTGTCGATAAAAGCCTTTGAAACGTTTGAAGTGCTTGTAATTATATTTCAGTACATCACAGAAACAACTGAAACAAAGATCTAAAAGCAGTTTAGCAGCAAACTTTGTGAAAACTAATATTTGTGTCTCAAAACTTTTGTCCACGACTGTACATGCTTCCGAGTATTAAATAACACAACACATTTTGTTTCATATCAAGCATGGAAGGAAATGCGTTACAGAATTCTGCTCCTTTGTTTTTACTTTCTGTAATCCTGTAAAAACAGGAAAATGTCTCAAATGTTTGTACTTAGTGTAAACACAACCGCTGGAGGCGCGGAGAGAAGCCACGGTACAACTCGAGTCTGATCGGCCAGCTGGTGCAGGAGCGGAGCGTTGTTCGGTTCGGCAGCAGCGGCAAAGGAGAGAAGCTTCAAGTCTCAGTTGTGTCGATTGATCACAGAGCTGTAAATCAGAATTCGGGCAGGATTTGTGAAATAGACGGGTAAATGCCTTACAGGAAACTGCAGACAAACTGATTCTCTGTGTTAATCCAGACTAAATCTAACTACATGGAAACGTTTAAACAAAAGCAAGTGTACGTCACTGTTAGTGCTTGCAGTGGTGCTGATTATCCACAGCCAAATTCCTGAATATCACTTCTTTTCTTCTGCATTAACTAAACATTCACACTCCAATGCGGCTGAGTTTTTGCCAAACACCTGCTAACTTGGCTATCACAGACAGGCCTCAGCATCCCACGACAGTCTCCTCTACTATATTTGATTCACTCTACGGCCTAAATGTTAAGACATTCAACATCAAGATGCCAAAATCAAGGCGCTGACTCATTTCGTTCCATAGTACACTAATATACTTTTACTTCATTCTTCAAGAAGTCAGAGCAGACCTGTAGCGAGGAAGGGATGTAGAACACAGATTCAAATCAGACCAGTGTTTAAACTCATTAGCCTGCTACATGATTGAGTGTGATGAGGTTCAGAAACCTAATACTGTGCGGAAAAAAAGAGAGACTAGATGATGGAGCTCAGGGACAACAAAGATGGACGAGTAAGAAAATGTACTCTCAGTTGACCTGTCAGTGGTGTTAGCATTGTGGCTGATTGTTGTACACTTCAAAAGTTAAATATAATACACATCATCTTAGCAAAGTCCTGTCAGGTTCACTTGCTATTTTGTATTATAAGATTAAAACAGACTAAATATAAAATGATTAAACCCATATTTTAAACTTTAATTTAGCTTGTTGTACCGGCAGAAACTTTTGTTTCTTTCTAGGAAGCAAAGCTTAAAAAATCTTTAAAATGATCTGTCAAAAGAACAATCCAAATTAACGGAAAAAAACAACAGTAAATTATATCCGGAAATAGGTTTTATAATGGTACATTTGGATTATTGTAATCTTATATAAAAA
Organism: Clarias batrachus; assembly: GCA_003987875.1. Lineage (NCBI taxonomy): Eukaryota > Metazoa > Chordata > Actinopteri > Siluriformes > Clariidae > Clarias > Clarias batrachus. The sequence goes on from QMIH01001027.1 coordinate 79,926, forward strand.
GCTGTAGAAATTGCAGATAAATCTGACGAGGGTCAGTATGCTGAGATGTTGGTGTGACTTATAATGTCCTAAAAATGAAGAGCCTCACTTTTAGAGCAGGGGGGCATCAAATTAAATTCTGCTCAGGCCACATGAGGATTTAAATTTTCAAATTATAAAGCAGATGTTTATATCTTTTCAGCAAAACAGTGTAAGAGGAGAGAAGAGGCTAGGTAGGAAGAGTCAAACCCATAACTCTCGCAATGCCATTTCCTGACGTTTTGTAACGTTTCCACATAACGTTACTGAGCCTAAACCTGAGCAACTGAAACAAACCCCATAGCCTTGTACAGTGAACACTATCGCTCTGGAACAGAGTTGATCTAGACTCATCAGGTCACATGACCCTTTTCCATTGCTTTCCAAGTCCAATTTTTCCATTCCCTAGCAAACTGACGCCTTTTTTCTATGTGTATGGGAATGCTTTTACTTTTACTATTAAATATTGCTAGACTTTTTTTTTTTTTTTTTACTAATGCATCTTCACCAACCATTTAGGTGATCACCCGTCGCAATGTGAATAATGTGTTCTTCGCGCACATTCTTTGCGCAATTTACATTTTATCGTATTCCATCTTTATGTATTTCGTTCTAGATTATCTCTACCACTTACCACATCTCTAATTCCTCTTTTCCATTTCTCCTTGTTTTCTCTTTTTAAAACATCTAGAGACAATTGAACATTTCCAACATAGAGCTACACTTTGAGATACTGTTAACCTTCAGAGGCTCCTCAGTACGACTCCTATATACATCCTGATCTGTTCTCATACTGAACATCCTTTCAGTATTGTTTAGCTTTTCAATAAAGAGTCACAAAAGAGTTATTAATAATAATCTCGCTATCTGGTGCCAACCAGAAGGGTCTCTATACTCTGAAAGTGTTTCTGACTTGATCATTAGGGGTCTAAGTTTATATTCAGATGTCTGTGAGGCGGCGCTGTTAAAAAAAAAAAAATGGAACAAATAAACTTTAATTCAGTAAACTTAATCTGTCCTCTGTGCCCTTGCTTTAAGCACACAAGGGACACACAGGCCTGATGGATAAGGAATTAACTGACTCTTAAGGCACTTTATCCTGCTTGGTCACAGAATTCTGGCGTCATAAAAAAAAATAAAAATAAAGCAAAACAACAAAACGGTTCCAAAACAACACCAACTCAATTCCCAAAGCAGATGGAATAGCTTGGCCTGCGCAAATGAAAGTTCAGCTAAAGCAAAACACCCCTTCCTGCTTTTCTTTAGATGTCGTAAGAACAGTGTATAAAGCATCCGCTCTGGAAAGCTTGTTCCGTGCATTTACGACTGTGACATTACTCATCACTTCCACTGCATTCCACTGGAGACACGCAACAAAAACACACACCCGCGCACATCAAGTCAGAGCTTTAAAAAAGGTTCAGCATGTTTCCCGAACATTACTGCTTATGATCGATGTGACGATTAATGGGTTAAAAAATGTACAGCGTGTTAAAAAATGTACAGCGCCATCTGTTGAATTATTTTTTCAAGTATCATTATCCTGGCAACCGACAAACCCAGACTCGTCCATCAGATTGCCAGACAGAGAAGGCTCTAGAGTCCAGTGGCGGCGTGCTTTACACCTATTCTCTCACAAATGTTTTTAGAAGCGGACTGCATGCTTGATTTTACACACCTGTACTCAAGGAAGTGAATCATGGAACACCTGAATTCAATCATTTGAATGTGTGAATACCTGGCAATATAGTATTCAATGTACAGACATGCCAACTTTACAGTTTTATTATATGTAAAAATCATGTACAAATAAAAAATTCCTTTTTTTCCCATGGTAGAAAAATCATCATCATCTGTTTTTGTCAGTACTTTTTTTTTTATTTGCATGAAAAATAAATAAATAAACAAATGTTTAACTTGCCATAGACCATAAAACTTTAAGGACACAGAGTTTTAATAAGAATTCCTTTTTTTGTCTTTTGAGAACCTCAGTGAAATATTTAGCATATGTTACATGACTTTCTGCCAAGGAAAAAAAGAGGCTGCAAAGAAAAAAACCACATCCATATTTAGTCATCGTTAGTATCGTTTTCCTCAAGACTTTTTCATGAGAACTTGTTTAAAGCACTGACCTCGTGTGGGCAGCTTTCGCAGGTCTGGAAGTGGCAAAGTCCGCGGGAGAGCTGCTCGGGTCCGGATTTGCAGCAGTCCTCCACTCCATCATCGATGAACTTGTTCACCCAGTCCATGGGGAACGCGCAGAGAGCCGAGTCGTGCTCGGTAACGCCCGTGTCCTCTGTGACAGCGAAAACCCCATACAGGATGTCGTCGTTTTTTTCAGCACCGAGCTCATCGGCTAGCTCGCGCCCGGCCCTGCCGAAGTGCGCGGCCTGGACGACGTTGTACACGATGTCCTTGAAGGCCTCGCTGGTGCCGGCGCCGCCCGCGGTCCTGCGTCTGCGTTTGGGCTCGAAGCGGCATTCGAGCACAACTTCTCTGTAGCGACGCATTTCCCATTCGTTGCGCGGCAGACGTCCGAGACGCGTCTGATACGGAGACGTGCCCTGCAGCTCCGCCTTTTCCCTCTGCACCGACAGGAAGTAGACGAAGTCATTAGTATAGAAGCTGTAAACGTACTCGATGGGGTAAACCCGCCTCAAGTCGGGCAGCACCGTCAGGCCCTGTACGTCCGTGTGGAAGCCGTCCTCGGTGGCCAAGGGACGCCGCACAGATACGGACTTCCTGCCGTACCGCTGAGTCACGCTGTCATTAACCGTTGCAGCGACATAAAAATATGCCGTCTGTCCCTCCTCCACCATGCTGACCTTGGTGCCCAGCGGGCTAGCGATGCAGTCCGGGCAGAAAGCGGCGGAATTGGTTTCTTTGCAGAAAAGGCACTTGGAGGGAGCCGGCGCCCGTCCATTTTCATTCAGCTGGTGGAAGTAACAAACTCCGTACTGAGAGCTGCCGCACGTGTACAGGTACATGAGGAAGGTGTCGAGCAGCAGGACCTCGTTGTCCGTATCCTCCTCGAACGGATCGCTCTCGATGTCGCACAGTCCACACAGCCGGCACTCCTTGCTGCCCACGGGTCCAGTGCGCAGCTCCCAGAGTTTTCCCAGAGTGCCGTTCACCGCCTCGATGTGGTTCCGCGAGCCCACGTAGACCTCGTGGTAAACAGGGTTGACGGCGATGTTCTGTATAGGGTTTAAGGTGTGAAAGGAGGGCATGGGGTAGGGCACGGAGAAGTTGTTGGACATGATGGACGCAGGGGGGCAGGTGTGCGACGCCACCCATGTCGCAAAGGCCTGGATCCAGATACATGGCACCAGAACAGTGGTCCAGAGGACCATATCGAATAAGGGAACGCAGATATCCTTTGGTTACCTCCAGCTTTCGAACGGAGACATCCTGCAGAATGGCATGGGATCTGAAAATTAAACAGAAATCAGGTTTTAGCGTAAAAATAGAGTTCATCCCCATGATCATATATTTATTTTTTTTAGAATCTGATGCAATAAACATGAGATGAATCAGATCCATGATGACGAAAAAAAAAAAAATTCCAAACCCATACACACAGATGACTCATCATAAATGCACAAAAGTCTGTATTTACATTTTGATCAACGCTGTGGAAAGGTGTGTCCGGCATGTGAGTAAGACTTTGTGTAAGAAACATGTTTAAACAACATCATGATGAATGGCAATTTGTGTTCCGTACTCCATTGCCGAAACAGGACGCTGTCGCTTATTAACAGAGGTGATCGCAGTGTGACCAGCAGGCCCCTCTACTTTACATTCCTGTCACAGACGATACGTGCTTCCAGTGTGAAAACACCAGCACGGCCTGATGCTCGCGCAATGCCCGTCTGTTAAAGTAACGAGTGAACTAATGACTGGTTAAAGCCGTGCTGGAGAATTTTCACCACTGCATTAAATGCACAAAAGGACACATTTAGCTGTATGTACCTTCTCAAAACTGGAGGAAATAAAAAATAAATAAATATTACATTCAGGTTATAATTGCTGCTGGTGAAACACAAGATCACGTACCGGTGACGGCTTTTGACCAGGTTTTGCACAATGTTAATCAAGCTAAACGTGTTAATTGTGTTGCTGATGATTCATAAGAATTAAGAATAAGTCTGTCCTGTTTGCTTCGCTCTTCAGTCCATAGTAGAAGGGCAAATAGTAACCTAAATAAATTATAACCCCACGTCAGAGCGGTTAATGAGTGCCTGTTTTATCCTGCGCAGGCTGAGAAGATCTGTGCTTTGGATTCGAAAAGCACAAGCTGGTACTGACTGACAGGTTGTTTAGACACATCCTGATAAAGATGAAGGAACATCTTCCACTCATCTGGAGACCTCTTAAATTCCTTTAGTGCATGTAGGAATTTCAATTTCTGAAATTACATACAGTACAGAGCAAAAGTTTGGACACACCTTCTCATTCAAAGAGTTTGAATTTGTATTATGGCAAGAAAAAAGCAGCTAAGTAAAGAAAAACGAGCGGCCATCATTACTTTAAGAAATGAAGGTCAGTCAGTCGGAAAAATTGGGAAAACTTTGAAAGTGTCCCCAAGTGCAGTCACAAAAAGCATTAAACGCTACAAAGAAACTGTCTGACATGCGGACCGACCCAGGAAAGGAAGACCAAGAGTCACCTCTGCTGCGGAGGAGAAGTTCATCCGAGTCACCAGCCTCAGAAATCGGCGGTTAACAGCAGCTCAGATCAGAGAGCAGGTCAATGCCACACAGAGTTCTAGCAGCAGACACATCTCTAGAACAACTGTTAAGAGGAGACTGTGTGAATCAGGCAACAAGCAAAAGAGACTTGTTTGGGCTAAAGAACACACAGAACGCAATAAAGAAAATTCTTTGAATGAGAAGGTGTGTCCAAACTTTTGGTCTGTATTGTAAGTAGTTTAAAAACAGTAGTGTCATTATTTAAAGCAAACACTATTTGCTCCTGGTGATGGATGATTCTGTTCCTGCAACTCGTTGAACCCTTGTTTCTCGACAGAGTAAATGAAGATCTTGTCTTTCATGACATAAATTGCCACAACAGCTGAAGTCCACTTCAAGAAACAACCGTAATAAACTTTTTACCTTTAAATGAATTGTAGTGTGTATAGGCAACGAGTATTAGCTTTAGATTAATCAATATACAGATGGATTGATTTGTATAATCTGAATCATTAACAGTACAGTTTGCTGGGTTAGCTACCTAGCATGTGGCTAATAAATCTCGAAATGTGTGTGTGGGAAGGGTGTGTCCAGTTTCCCCTTTCATATAATTCTGACGAACAAATTATGTACAAATAGATAGATGGATGGATGGATGGATGGATATACACAGAAATACACAGGCAGGCAGTCAATATACATTGTTGGATACATAGATAGACGGATGGGTATCTACAATAATATATAAATAGATGGATAGGTAGTTAGATGCATGTACAGATAGATAGATAGATAGATAGATAGATAGATAGATAGATAGATATACAGACAGATACATATTTAAATTATTATTATTATTATCAGGCTGCACAGTTAGATGAAAAAAAAATTAGATTATTCAGAAACTGTGAGCCTGTCATTTGAAATGCGATGTTTAACTATTAAACATACCATTTTGTATTCAGGTGTATTTATTGAGGCTCACACCAAATAACTGGACAAACAATCTCATTAAAAGGAAGTCACTGATGAGCTTGATGATGGACTTGGACCAGGACTCACACACTTCAGACTGAAATGGCCAAATTGTGTTTCATAATCATCGCAAATGATTTTATCTTCCAGTCACTCTGGTTTAAAGAGTTCACAGAGGGTGTGTGTGTGTGTGTGTGTTATGTGAATATTAATCATTGGGGGGAGGGGTGCGATGTAAAGAAGAGATGATTACACACCTGATACAGACGACCAGAAAAGGTGGACGCAGGTCTGAGAAATTCTCAGTTTACACAGAAAATACACAGACTACGAACACTCTGAAAGAAAAACAAACATTCAAAATAAAAATGTAATCAGTCTATTATCTTGACGCTTCGGTTCTACAGTGTGTTTTGGGTCAAACCTGCATTTGAAGGACTGATCTGATTTTGCTTTTACTTCATCTGAAACTGATTTTATTAAGGCTATCGTTATTTGTACGATAAAAAAATAATAAAGTAGGAATAACACAAGAATGAGGAATGTAATGTAGTTTTAATAAATCAGGGTTTTATGGACAGCTCTGCACAGAGGGAGGTCATTCCTCTCTTTCTTTAAGAAAGTTGAAGGAATTTCTAGCAGCTGGATATTTTCCTCCTCCTGGATGTAAGCTGCCCAAACCCAAAACAAGCGTGTTTTATGACAGACTTTATAACAGTAACACGTACAACAGGTTATAAAGACATAATTAAGGCTTAATTCATTCATTAAACTAAAGGTTTTAGACAGAACTCTAGAGAAGTAAGGTTTTGAGACATGGGTCAAGTTTTTGTTGGAAGGATTTAACATCCAGATAGAGCAATATAATGTTTGTTTTTTTTAAAACACAATTCCATGTTAAATGAGCAGCTTCAGCTCTGAGTCTGTACTTACCTGTGTGAGGTGAACAGTCCGGAACGGACAGACAAAACTTTCTTTTTATTCACTGCATTAAACAAAAAAAAACAACAAACAACAACAAATATAAAATCCCCCTCCAGACGGAGCGCCCGCCTCGGACAACTTTTCCTCCACTTATCTTTAATCCTCCGCTTTGTTTTCCTTCCGCGTTTACAATACGTTTAAACTCTATAAAATATCCGGTTAGCTTGAGGCTAACTCCCCTCAAACAGCTCTAACGGCTCTGAGCGCAGGCGGCACGAGAGCGCGACAGGAGGGAGCGCGCGCTCCAGCCTGCGTACGAGGAGCACACGCTCACTGCGTGCTCAGGGCGCCGCCTCGCGCTTCAGGGCTCGAGTTTCAGGGCTCGCGCTTAAGGTAAAATAGAGTAATGTTTTTTTTTTTAGTTTTTGAACAGTCACGTGACTCCACTAGAGGTATGTGTATGTATATATACGCACATACAAACGCACACATACACATACATACATAAAAGCAAAAATTTTAAAGGGTTAATAACACTAACATGCGGTACGGTGGCTCACTGCTGTCACCTTTCACCTCCAGGTTCAAGGGTTCGATTCCCGCCTCAGTTTCTGAGTTTGCATGTTCTCCCCGTGCTTGGTGCGTTTCCTCCGGATACTCCAGTTTCCTCCCAAAGTCCAAAGACATGCAGATTAGACTCTTTGGCGTTCCCAAATTGCCCGCATTGTATGCGTGTGCCCGCGACATGTGATGGATTGGCACCCTGTCGAGAGTGTACCTAACCCCATGTCCCGAGTCCCCTGGGATAGGCTCCAAGCCCCCCGTCACCCTGTTTACAGGATAATTTATTAATTTGAACTGCTCAAGTAATTTAATGAATTAATTAAACAAAGTAGTCTATCTACAAGGGACTGATCTACACAAACTGGGACTTGTGATGAAATTTCTAGTGAATGAAGGAGTAAAAACGATTGACATTTACAGAAGACTTTAAAGCACAGGACTAACAGCCTTTTCTACATTTGGAAAAGCTTTTAAAAGGAGTTCCTGGGAGGCCGGGGGTTTCGGACATGAAGCGGCCTGATCAACTTTCTACCTTGATGGAATCCAAGCACTGGTGAAAGTGCACCAGTGTAGCAGGGGATCATATTAGAGCGGTGTGATTACCCAGCAAGAAAATCATTATTTAACCAATTAAGATGAAAACAACAGTGATTAATACCATAAATCTGTATTTAAATAGGACTTTATTGATTGTGTTAATTTACAAACATTACAACATTGACTCTATAATCAATCATTTGTGCGAATGAGACATAATCAATAATAAACAATGATCTCACACGAGGTTCCCCAAGCCTAGAGAAGTATTTAAAGCATCGTATTGCATCGCTACATGACAAAAATCAGCTTCCTCGCGCATGAGGAAATCTCCTGAACCCTGCTTCGAAGGAATGTTTCATACGCCTTAGTAAAAAAAAAAAAGCGAACAGGAAATAAGAAAAACACCAAACACGTGTTGAGAGGTCTCTCAGACTACACTGCCAGTTTAACATGTATTAGTTTTACAAACACACACACAATCTAGGAGGTGATGCACATCTGTTCACAGTCTAGCTCATCAAACTCAAATCAGGACACGTCTAATAAGGTCAGCTGCCAGTGCAGCGCATCAGAAGCCCGATGAGATCGGACGTCACTTCCTGCATGAACAGGAACTGCAAGGAAATGACGGCTACCTGAGTGAGTCTGCGCGGTACATCGAATGCTTGTAGTATTGCAATACTTGTATATGGTAGAAGGCGGCGATGTGAGGATGCTTTAGTGTTCGCGGATGAGCGAAGATGCAACGTACGGAAGCTTGATTACGGATCAAACACCGATGGATTTATACATTTTATAGGAATTATCATCATCAGACAGACAGATGCAAGAATATTATAACAAGAATAATAATAATGACTATTTTTGCATCAGAACAGTGCATAGATTTGTCGCCAACCGTTTTCAAATATTTATTGCGTATAGGACGTTTAGCAACCTAATTTTATATCTTTCTCGTACTCACAGTTCGTTTAAATGAAAAGGTGAAAGTGACAGAGAATGAACAGGAATGTCGTTTAAGGACGTCGCAATTCTTTTCGTTTAAAATCTTTAAATGACCAAGTTATATTCAGGTCGTGCTGGTTCGAATCGTCATTGTATAACGACATAATGATGTGTCAAGTAGTCACACTTCAAACATGCGCTAGGATCAGAACTCCCGAAGAGAGTCGTTAACGTTAATCACGTTTTATACAAAAACAAGAAAAGAAAAAAAGCTTGACGTTACACCTTAATTTAGGAAGATTCAGAATATTACATGTTTAATGTTTAATTAAAGGTGCGGTACATGATTTTTTTTTTTTTTTAAACGAGTGAGATCCCCTCGTTGAACATCACAAATGTCGTCAGCTTTTCTTTTTATGCTTATTAAAGGTCACACCTCCGGGATGAACACGAGGGATTTAAACATTAACACACACTTCCAGTAATCCTGTTATAGGTAGAGATTAGTATTAAAGCAGCGTTTGTGTATTAATATGCGATCGTTCCCGATGATGCCTTTGAGCAAACTTTACGGAATTCTATTGCGCTTCCAGTCATTTCAAGCAAAAGCATTTGCTCGAGATTCGTCCGATCGTTTCAGGCGCTTACTTTCTACTTTATTTTTACGTCTTACATTTTACAATCGCAGCAGTTGTTTTTTTGGTGTCTTTCACATGGAGTTACTGAAGTGAGTGGAAATGTGAAGATCTTTGAGATGTGACGTTGTCGTGACTCAGCTGCTACAAAGCGTTTGTTTCGACGCGTCAGTGTAGGTCAGAACAGTGACCGGTCTGTTTTTAAAGGAAAACAACAAAAAAAAAAAAAAGATTTATTGAGATTAGTCATTACGTCTCAAAGTGGAAAAAAAAAAAAAACACAAAAAAACATTTACAACCATCTCCGTCAGTCAGTCAGTCAGTCAGCCGGAACTAAAGGTCCAGATTAGATTTCTGCTAAACTAAAATAAAGCCATGTAATGATTTTTTTTAATAAACTAAAAGCACGTATTTACAGTCACAATCAGACGTCCAAAATGAGACTAACATTTTATAAGTGGAGCTTAGAAAAGAGGGAGGGAGAAAAATAAGTCAGTTTTCTTCACGGTTAATCCTAAACCCCATCAGCACATCGCCAGGGAACCAGATCGGCCTTTAGCGCCTTTTATCCCTCCAATATCAAAGATTTTCACCAATCACGTCCTGGCTGATCTGCACCACTGGAGTTTCTCCGCTAAAGCCACGATCCATTCAGCAAAGTGAAGACCAGAGAGGAATCAAATCTCTAAACACATCTTTAGGATGTTCAGTACCTAAACCTCGGTACTAGCGCTCTGGCTAACGTGAGGCTCCACATACAGAACTGTTCTCTCCTCGTGTTTTTTGTGCTTTAAGTTTTTCAAGCAATACAATTTTCCAAATCCAAAGCATTAACGTCACTCCGAAGGCGTATCGTCCTGGCTTTGGTCCAACACACACACACACACAGTTAGAAGATGCAAAGCGTCTCCAAAAGAGACGGAGAACGCTGGCAATATATTATTATTATTATTAGTTTTTTCTACTTATAACCCATTCAAAAAGCGTTCCACAAACTGAAAAATAGGAAAAAGAAAGGAGAAATCTGGATTTTCATCACTTTTTCGTAGAATACAGCGGCGGTACTGGTTAAGTATTTTGAATCAAAGGTGACAGGAAACGAAATTTAAAATCATTCAAGCAAACATTTCCTTTGACCCGTTCGTCATTTCGTTTTCATTCGTTCCGCAGAGAAATAAAACGACTTTTCCGGCGGTTAACCGTTAGCATCAGGTGGAAAGCTTCTGTGTTGGAAAATTATCATCCTGTTTATTTACAGCGACAACAACAACCACCACCACCAACACAACCAAGAACCAGAAGTGGAACGGGTCTCTATGGAATCCAGATGGTTCTTCTATGGCACTGCTCTTAAAAAAAAAAAAAAAACACCCTGGTTTTGAAAAGCGTATACCTGGCAACCGAGAACAGGAACACGTCGTTTCAGGTGAAAGGTAGAGACGCCCTAGGTGATGTTACGAGAAGTGTAAAAGCAGAATATATATTACACACCGCCCCTTTAATGGCATGTTGGCGTTTAAATCTTTTTTTTGAGGTGCCGTGTGGACGATATTCTGTCGTTGATGTTGTTGAGGTTTTATTGATGAATATCCGAGTCACATACGGCTCACTTTCCTCTGATCCTCTGAAGGATCTATGGTCCACTTCCCTGATCCAGCACAGTGTGTGTGTGTGTGTGTGTGGGCTACAGAAGGCTGGCGCGCCCCCTACAGTCCCTCTGCATCAGTACGTGAGCGAGTTGAGGATAAAGAGACGGTCCTCCTCCTTCCTGATCCACTTCAGCAGTTTAGAGACGGCCGACACAGCCAGGGCTTTTGTAGCCAGGGGGCTGAAGCAGAGGTAGAGCTCGAAGCCGCTGGTGGACTAAAGAGGAGGACACGTTACATAAAGAAAGAAAAAAAGAAGAAGATTATAGAAAGTTCCTAACATTGGGATAATTTGAAGCATGGTGGTGTGAGCATCATACTGAGAGCTACAAACACTCAGTCAGTTAATTCTCTCTCATTCTTTCTTTTCTTTCTTTACGCCATGCCGACTTCTACGGCTACATTCATGGGCAAAAAAAAAACCTTTAAAAAACTTTTTCAAAACTGTCAACAGAGTAAAACAAGATGTAAAAGAATTACAGTCAAATAAATGATTTATAAACACATTTTAATGCCTGAGCTGCTTTAATCAGATCTTAAACATGCGTGTGTGTGTGTGTGTGTGTGTGTGTGTGTGTGTGTGTGTGTGAGAGGGTTCTCACCCAGGCGAGCAGGTTCTCGGTGTTGGTGCAGCGGTAGATCGAGCGCAGGGGTCGTGTCGGGTGGTGCAGGCGACTATGGAGGTACCGGTACAGCTCCATCAGCCTCTCCTGCTCCTCCTCGGTGTGATACGGGACAGGAAACTCCGGGCTAATGCCAACACACACACACGATCATCAACACACCACATCGACAGTCACTCTGTTTTACTGACAAGACTTATTCCAGACACACCAAAAGAAAAGAAAAGAAAAGAAAAAAAAAAGAAAAGAAAAAAAAGAAAAGAAAAAAAAAAAAGAAAAAACACAGTGCCATATTAAAAGACTAAGTGGTATTTACAAGCGAGTGTGAGGTAAGCGGGCAGGTTAGTGCGAATGGGCGGGGATGTAAAATCTGCCCCCTGCTGATACCCAGCGTGACGTTCCTGCTCAGCAGAGATGCAATGGAGTTATTTATACGGTGTAATTCTCACGCCAGACGTCGGAAATATAACAGTTATTATAATAATAATAATAATCGGTCTGCACCATCCGGGCTACACGTCTGAGGGCTAAATATACAAAGAGTGTTCAAGTCAATTTCTCTATATAATCTCCTGATACACTATCGCACCAGTGTTTCACTAACCACCATCAAACTAAGAGTCGCATCATTGATCGCACTGTGTGTGAAGACCAAATGTAAATGTCAATCGCGGCATTCACGAAAAATCATTACAAGTCCCGGTTTGACTCGAACACCCCTCATATAATAAGACTTTATAATATTTAGTTAAATACATGGTCTTAGTCAGATTATTTAATCTACTAATGAGAAAAAAACGTAGAAAAAACTCTTAATAAAAAATATATATATATTATTTACATCTCATCAAGTTTATTTAAATTATTAATTAAGGTAGATTTGCTTCACGGGAGTCATGTTTAAATCTTTTATTTTATAGTTCATTGTTTTCCGACTTAATAAAAGCATTACATACTGTAAATTTGTATTATTATTAGTAGTAGTAGTATCCTTTTTCACTTCTCTGTAACACAAATGACAAAAATAAATAGATATGTGCTGGAAGCTTGTTTTTAATAAATAAATTGTACATAATTAATAAATAAGCATTTTTATGATTTTTTTAATAAATCTGCGGTGTCTGATTTCTCACCTGGTGTAAAGACCGGAGCTTTTGGACTTGTAGACGAAGTGCCAGAGCTCGTGGATGCCGACCTGCGAGACGGGGTAGGTAGGCGAGTGCAGCGCCTCCAGCAGGGGCTGGTAGGCGTTACGCTTCTTCAGCCGCTCCAGAAAGCGCTGCTTGCAGTCCGACAGGTTGAAGAAGTCCTCTCGGTCCGTGGAGACCAAGATCAGACAGAGATCGGACGCCGGCTCCAGGTACGAGATGTGTGCGTGGAAGAAGCCGGAGGCGTTGAACTTGGGCAGGCAGACGGGCGTCCAGCCTTCGCCCTGCCTGAAGGACGAGGACGAGGCGGCGAGGTTGGACAGCAGGTGGAGGTCGGTGTGGTGGAGGTGCTGCTCCTTCTTCCTGATCAGAGCGACGAGTCGGTTCCCGGCCAGCAGCACAGAGAAGACCAGGTTCTTGGAGCTGGCCGCCTGCAGGCTGGTGCAGACGATGTTGCGCGTGGTGCCGCAGAGCGGCAGGCTCATGGTGGCGTTCAGCATCAGCCCCGCGTCCGTCTCCAGCAGGCGCAGCAGCCCCGCGGTCACGCGCTCCGACCCGGCCAGCAGACGGCGCAGATCGTAGCTCTGACGGTGCTGGAAGACGCGCTGCAGCTGAGGGAGGGTGAGCAGGCTCAGGATCTGATAGTAGACGTAGTGGAGCTCGCGCCACAGCTCGCCGTCCGACTGACCCGAGCGAGACACGCACACCAACACCAGAGGACTCTTACGCAGGAACACCACACGGAAACCGTCTGAGGGGAGAGGGGAACATTAATGATGCCGAGTGGGGTTAATTATTATTCTATCCAGGTGATGTTTGGAATCAATTTTATAGCTTTAAAAATAAAAAAAGTAAAAACATGCAATACAAGAGTCAAAGCTTTGTGTTAAATGCTCATGATTAAAATTCTACGATGCACTGGAACGTGACGATGACCTGCGTGAATGGAGAGGATAACGTTCTTATTGGCCTCTACGAACGACACGAGTGCCATCATGACCCCCATGGTGGTGGACAGCGCCTCCTCCGAGCCGTAGCGTGTGTAAATGGGCTTCCCCGCCTCGCTCAGGACGAACACGTGCTTCTTGTGCGAGCGCCACGCCTCGCTCGTCACGTCTTCCTCCTTCTCCCGGACTATAGCCTGCACCTCCTGCTTCGGCTCCTCTACAGCGCCCGATCCCTCTCCTTCTACACCTCCGTCTGTTTCATCTTCTTCCTGCTGCTGTTGCTCCTCCTTCTCCTCCACCTCCTCCGTCTCGACGTCGGCCGTCAGGTCCTCGAAAGACTGCGTGTGGACGAACATGGCTCGCTCCTGACCCGCGCCTGAGGAGCACAAACACACACAAACCTCACAACTGCAGCCTGACCAGGGTTTTATTGCACCTCCATCCATCCCAAGGTTCAGATAGACTCCTGAGGACATGCAAAGCGTATGTGTGTCTCACCTGGCTCTGTCCCTTCTACCAGACCCGGAGTCGGGCTCTCCGATCTGCTGTTGGAAGGATGCTCGACCGGGGCCAGGTTCCCGTTCGGAGTGTCCCACGTCACCCCTTTACTGTGGACATCGGCCGCCATGCTGGACAACGTCGTGGAGAGAGAAGACTCGGTGTGTTCCGGTGGCGTAATGAAGCACAAGTATCACTGCGTTACAGTTAGAAAACACTGAGGAATTATGAAGTGGTAAATTAAAGATGATGCAAAATCATAAGTGTTCACTAAGAATTAGCAAATTACCAACACGTTACCAAAGTGTAGGTTTTTTTTTTAGTACATTTAAATTATGGTTAGTTATTTCTTTAGTTAGTTAGCTAGTTAATCAGATAGTCAGTCAGTCATCTAGTAAACTAGTCAGTCAGCTAGGTAGCTAGTCAGTCAGCTAGGTAGCTAGTCAGTCAGTAAGCTGGCTAATTAGTCAGTCACTAAGCTAGTTAATTAGTCAGTCAGTAAGCTAGTTAGTCAGTAAGCTAGTTAATTAGTCAGTTGGTAAGCTAGTAATTAGTCAGTCAGTAAGCTAGTTAGTCAGTAAGCTAGTTAATTAGTCAGTCAGTCAG
>QMIH01001027.1:94746-109005 GCA_003987875.1 Clarias batrachus
TTAGTCAGTCAGTAAGCTAGTTAGTCAGTAAGCTAGTTAATTAGCCAGTCAGTCAGTAAGCTAGTCAGTCAGTCAGTAATCTAGTTATTTAGTCAGTAAGCTAGTTAGTCAGTCAGTAAGCTAGTTAGTCAGTCAGTTGGTAAGCTAGTTAATCAGTCAGTTGGTAAGCTAGTTAATCAGTCAGTTGGTAAGCTAGTTAATCAGTCAGTTGGTAAGCTAGTTAATCAGTCAGTTGGTAAGCTAGTAATTAGTCAGTCACTAAGCTAGTTATTTTGTCAGTCAGTCACTAAGCTAGTTAATTAGTCAGTCAGTAAGCTAGTTAGTCAGTAAGCTAGTTAATTAGTCAGTTGGTAAGCTAGTAATTAGTCAGTTGGTAAGCTAGTAATTAGTCAGTCAGTAAGTTAGTTATTTTGTCAGTCAGTCAGTAAGCTAATTAGTCAGTCAGTAAGCTAGTTAGTCAGTCAGTAAGCTAGTTATTTTGTCAGTCAGTCAGTAAGCTAGTTAGTCAGTAAGCTAGTTAATTAGTCAATCACTCAGTAAGCTAGTTAGTCAGTAAGCTAGTTAGTCAGTCAGTCAGTAAGCTAGTTAGTCCTTCAGTCAGTAAGCTATTTAATTAGTCAGTCAGTCGGTAAGCTAGTTATTTTTCCAGTCAGTCGGTAACCTAGTTAGTCAGTCAGTCAGTAAGCAAGTTAGTCCTTCAGTCAGTAAGCTAGTTAGTCCTTCAGGCAGTAAGCTAGTTATTTTGTCAGTCAGTCGGTAAGCTAGTTATTTTGTCAGTCAGTCGGTAAGCTAGTTAATTAGTCAGTCAGTCGGTAAGCAAGTTAGTCAGTCAGTCAGTCGGTAAGCAAGTTAGTCAGTCAGTCAGTCGGTAAGCAAGTTAGTCAGTCAGTCAGTCGGTAAGCAAGTTAGTCAGTCAGTCAGTCGGTAAGCAAGTTAGTCAGTCAGTCGGTAAGCTAGTTAGTCAGTCAGTAAGCTAGTTATTTTGTCAGTCAGTCAGTAAGCTAGTTAGTTAGTCAGTCAGTCGGTAAGCAAGTTAGTCAGTCAGTCAGTCGGTAAGCAAGTTAGTCAGTCAGTCGGTAAGCTAGTTAGTCAGTCAGTCAGTCAGTCAGTAAGCTAGTTAGTCAGTCAGTCAGTAAGCTACTTAGTCAGTAAGTCAGTCAGTAAGCTAGTTAGTTAGTCAGTTAGCTAGTTTCTTAAAGCACATGATGTTCCAGCACATGTACTTCAGCCAGACCCACTCATCAATAAATCATTACCATTCGGTCCAAAGGTCACTGGTGAAGCATTAAACCTCAAACGTTTGCCAATAATATATATTTTAAAAACAAATTTCAATCAATATTATTAATAGAATTTAGATGAAAATTGTAAATATAAACTAAATCAGAACATGTTTATGCTGCCTGTCCATGTTTGCTAGTTTGAGTTTATTTAGTAAAAGTCAATGTAAATACAACATACAAACATACATTATATATACATAAAAATTTACTTGGATAACACAAGAAAGTGAAAACACTTATTTCCATTGTGGTCCAGTAATCATAGCTATGCTAGCTATTAGTACTAAACAAATTACTGTCGCCATAACAGCTAACACTTATCACCTAATGTACAATTTTGTAATCAAACTACCTCGTCTAAATAAAATAAATATCATCTAAGTAAAAGAATGTTTCACCTTTACTGACGCGGTCTCCATTTTAGCCTTAACAATTCGCTTCCATTATTATGTTTTTCTTCCACATCCACGTTCAGACAACTTCCGCCTTCGACCCTACTCCAGACCCCTCTCTGATTGGAAAAAAATCCTACTATCCAATAGGATTAGCGAAAGCTAGGCCCGACTAGCCAATCGTAGTTTACGAAAGGCGGGGCTTTTTATTTTTTGAATACCGGTGTGAACGGAAGCAGTGTGTCGCAGGGTCCATCTAAAGCGGGACACTGAGTCTCGGACGATAGACACAATATATCGTCTTTTTGTACATGGTTCTTTAACCATGAGGCTAAAAATTTTTTAGGTATAGCACCTTTTTTTTTTTTGCAGCACTGACGCGGTGATCTGGGAGTCGCGTTTTGATGACGTAAATACGCAGGAGGCGGAGACTGTACGTTTGAAGCGAGCGCGCGACAAGGAAGACAAAACAGAAACACAAAAAAAATATATTAATAAATTCGAATAAAATCGTTTTTTTGTGTAACAGCGGGATCATTAAACTCAAACTCGTGGTAAGAGACGTTATTATAAAGTTAAAATGTTTAGGAGTGTCATTCATAATGATCACGTAGTGTGTGTTTATCTGAGGTCTGTTCAGAGACCGAGGTGTGTGTGTGTGTGTGTGTGTGTTTGTGTGTATGTATATATATATATGTTTGTGTGCTTATGTATGTGTGCGTGTGTGTACAATTTGTGTAGGTTTGTGTGTAGGTCCTGCTGTTTGGTTAATTTAAGGTTTAGGTGTGTGTGTGTGTGTGTGTTTATGTATGAATGTGTGTATGTTTGTGTGTTTATGTATGAGTGTGTGTGTGTATGTGCAGTGTGTGTGTGTATATATATGTTTGTGTGGTCCTGCTGTTTGGTTAATTTAAGGTTTAGGTGTGTGTGTGTGTGTGTTTATGTATGAATGTGTGTATATATGTGTGTGTATGTTTGTGTGTTTATGTATGAGTGTGTGTGTATGTGCAGTGTGTGTGTATATATATGTTTGTGTGGTCCTGCTGTTTGGTTAATTTAAGGTTCAGGTGTGTGTGTGTGTGTGTGTGTGTGTGTGTGCGTGTGTGTGTGTGTGTGTGTTCCTCCCAGCTGCTCCATCATGCCTATCCGTGCGTACTGCACCATCTGCTCGGACTACTTTGACCACACCAGAGACGTGGCAGCGATCCACTGCGGTCACACGTTCCACTACGCGTGGTGAGAGAACACACCTGAGCACGTCACCATCTCACGACCTGACTCACATGCTGAGTGTGTGTGTGTGTATACACTCCTTCTAAAGATCTGTCTCTTCATTTTGTCTTTTTTCATTGAAGTCTTCTCCAATGGTTCCAGTCGGCTCCCACGAAGACGTGTCCGCAGTGCAGGAAGCAGGTGTGTGTGTGTGTGTGTCTCTGTGTGTGTGTCTCTGTGTGTGTGTCTCTGTGTGTGTGTCTCTGTGTGTGTGTGTACACGAAGCTTGCTTGATTATCCAACTACTGAGAAAAGTTTCTTTGTCTCGCCGGTCGTCTCTGTGACGTGTCCCCTGTGTCCCTCTGCAGGTCAGCACGAAACACATCATCAGCAAGCTGTTCTTCGACATCGCGCCGGACGAAGAGGGATCCGCGGCTGACTCCGAGAGCCTACAGGTCAGAGGTTAAACACTGAGCGTGAGCCCACAGCACTGCTGGAGGGGTGGGCGTCTTAGACGTTAAACCCAATGTCGTCATGATCAGGATTTAGATTATTCAGAGCCATGGATTTTTCCATTTCTGTGGGTGTGTGTTTTTGTACAAAACAGAAGTCAGTGAAGACATGAAGTGTTTTTACTCAAAGTAAATTGCAGTGGTGTAATTGGTGGTATAGTGTGGTTTCCTGCGATCCTGTACATGATAAGCGGTATAGAAGATGAATAAATGAAGATCTAAACTGCAGTGTCTGCGTAAACACTGTCGAGTGTTTTTAAACACACGCACGCTGACACTCCGCTTTTTTCTTCTTCTTCTTCTTTTTTTCCAGAACGAGTTGGACAGGGTGAAAGTAGTTTTATGTGAAAAAGGTAAGCGTGTGCTTCCTCAGGAAGTGTTTCAGCATTTCAGATTCTGGGTCGCTGATGCATGCTGGGAAACGGTGTGTGTTTCAGAAAAAGACTGGAGAGAGAAACAGAAAGCGACAGAGAAGCTGAAGGAGACGATCGAGAAGCAGCGGGCCGACCTGGAGCGAGTGAGGAGAGAGATCGGAGAGAAGGAGATGCTCTGCACCACCCTGAGAGTAAGAGAGAGAGAGAGAGAGACAAGAAAGACGAATAAAGAGAAAGAATGAGAGAAGTTTAGATGATGAGAGATTATTGAGAGAGAGAGAGAGAGAGAGAGAAAGAAAGGGGAATAAAATGTCAGAGTCTGAAGCGATTAAACAAGAAATGGGTTACCATGACAACCACTTGGAAGAGGTGTGTGTGTGCGTACACTGTCATCCTGATTAGCTGGTGTGTGTGTGTAAGATGTGTGTTTCTGTTTAACCCCCTGCAGAAACAGATGCAGTATTTGGAGAGTCAGCAGAGCGCGAGCGACGCGGCTAAAGAGGAGGCCAAGAGGCTGCGCGTCAAAATGAAAACATACGAAAGGTTCGTATTCGACACGTCAGTTTACGTGACCCAGCACCGTTCCTAATGATGTGTCTACTGTGTGAATTGGTCGTGATGTGTGTGTGTGTGTGTGTGTTCCAGCCTGGACATGGTGCTGCAGGGTCAGAGGGCCGAGGTGGAGGCCATGATCTCAGACATGGGAGTGGGCCAGTCGGCTGTGGAGCAGCTCTCCATCTACTGCATCTCGCTGAAAAAGTAACATCACGCAGCCTTCAGTATCACACTGTGTTCCACCATGTATGGGCGTGACCGCGCACTGTGGGGTGTGATGGGGGGATGAATATACAGTTTGGTGGATGGACAAGTTGGATGACGGCTAGACTAATGAGATGGATGGATGAATAAGTTGGATGATGGATGTACAGCTGATCCTCAGTAATAATTCAATTAAGCAAACGTGGCATTATTATGGTCTGTCCTGTATACTACAAACAATGTTTTAGCCAAAGTAATAATTTTACCCAGAATTCCACAATGGGTGTGAGGTGCCATTCATAACCAATTCATAATGGACTCCGTGAACCAGTTAACCCCGAACTGACCCGTGTTCTTCACGGCGCGTGTGTGTGTGGAACATCTCCACTCTCACTTCCTCTTTAACCAGACGCGGTCCTTCACTGAGGTTTTTCTTTTCCGCTGATTCATTCAGAGACACTTTTCCTCTTTTGTCTCTTTTCCCCTGCACGTGTCTCTCTCTCTGTCGCTCCTGCAGAGAGTACGAGAGTCTGAGAGGGAGCCTGCGGAGCTCCAACGAGACGTGTGAGAAGCTCAAGAGGGAGCTCTTCTCCTCTAATAACAAGGTACGTCTCTTCTCTACTCGACTCTTCCAGAACGTCTCGTTATGAGTGGAAAACTGTAATGGCAGATTGTTCTGTGTGTGTGTGTGTGTGTGTGTGTGTGTGTATGTATGTGTGTGTCTGTGTGTGTGTGTAGTTGCAGAAAGCTACACTAGAGATGAACCGAGCGAAGGATGACATGAAGGCCCTTCAGAACGACCTCAGCAACTCCGATAAAGAGATCACGGTGAGACACACACACACACACACACACACACACACACACACAGTTAATCCAGGGCCATACTACATACACATAAGTCCTATATAATGTTGTGTTACATTATGTTCTGACGTGTGTGTGTGTGTGTGTGTGTGTGTGTGTTTGTGTGTGTGTGTGTTTGTGTGTTTGTGTGTTTGTGTGTGTGTGTGTGTGTGTGTGTGTGTGTAGAGTCTGAAGAAGAAAGTGGAGATCCTGCAGAAGACCTTGAGCACTCCCACACGCACCAACGAGGCCATCAGCCGTCTCGTGTTCGAGAGGTTCGCTCTGACGTTTCTCACACACACACGCGCACACACACACACACACACACACACACACATAATCGTACATGTTTATACAGTTTACATTAAGCCCCCCCGAGTGTCTGTCTCACCCATGACTGTGGTCGTGTCTCAGCCCCGCCCCCGTCGAGCTCAAGTGCCCGCGCCTGCACCGCCCCTCAGACAGCCAGGACATCGACCTCAACATGACCTTTGACATCCCCACACCCGAGCAGGTGGAGAAGAAGCCCGTAGCCGTCCCCTCCAAGAAGATGCGCCTCGATCCGGCAAGGTGAGCGTCTCGTCTCTGCGTCTCCTTTATACCGAACGTCATTCCTGCGTTACCGTGGCGCTGAGATTAACGCTGATGTCCCCCTGTCGCTCTGTAGGACGTCGTCGAAGCCCTGCGAGAACACGTTCGGGGGTAAGATCTCACACCACCCCAAAGACGACGACGAGCCCGTGTTCAGGAACTCACTGCTGTTCAGGAAGAAGATGTTCGGCAGCATGCTCGACCCGCACAGCAAATCTGGAGCTGTAAGACCTGCGTATACACACACACACACACACGCACGCCAATTCTTTACTTGTACACTAATATTTTACCGTAATGTGTGTGTTTTAGGTGAGGACAGGCTACGACGGACTCGGGGGACGGACCAAATTCATCCAGCCCGTATCCTTTAGTGGTGTAGTGTTTAGCACTGTCGCCTCGCACCTCCAGGGTCCGGGTTCGATTCCCGGCAAAGTTCAACTCTGTGCGTGGAGTTTGCATGTTCTCCCCGTGTTTGGTGGGTTTCCTCCTGGTACTACGGTTTCCTCCCACAGATCCAAAGACATGCTGATTAGGCTAACTGGCGTTCCCAAATTGCCCATAGTGTGTGTGTGTTTGTGTGTGTTTGTGTGTGTTTGTGTGTGTTTGTATGTGTGTGTGTGTGTGTGTGTGTATGTGTGTATGTGTGTATGTGTGTATGTGTGTATGTGTGTATGTGTGTATGTGTGTGTGTGTGTGTGTGTGTGTGTATGTGTGTGTGCACTGCGATGGATTGGTACCCCACCTAAGTCTCCTGGGATAGGCTCCACCGAGGGTGACGGTGCTGAGGGAAAAACTCCGTGAGATACGATAGGAAAGAACCTTGAGAGGAACCGGACTCCACAGGGAACCCATCCTCATCTGGGTGATAACAGAGAGCAGGGATTTGATCTGCACTCAGACTGTGTGTTAGGTTCAGTATAACAGGTCACAATTACAGTAAATGCAATAAGGAAACTACAGTTATGCTGCGACTCATCACTGTTTCATTTCTGAAATGTTTAAGAAGAATTAAAACGGTATGTACCGACGTCAGCGTTGCCTTCCTTGACCCGCGCGCGTCAGTCTCCGCTAGTTGAGATCCGGCCGCTCATCATGAAGGCAAAGCGCAAGAAAGTGTCGAGGCCTGCGCCGAGCAAACTCGCCCCCAGCCTCACCACGCTGCACGGCTTCCTGGAGTGACCTCTGACCCCACACACACAGAGAGAGAGAGAGACGCATCGTCTGACATTTCATGTGAACTGAGACCGACACTGACGAGAACGAGCTGGAGTTTTATTTTAAACGGGTTATATTTATATATATATAATTTTTTTTTTTTTTATTACTGTGTAATTTCCTGTCAGAACTTTTTATCTGTGCATTTTTTTTTTGCTTTACTCTCTTGAATGTGTGTACATTTTCGAGTCTTCCTTATTCCAGCTTTAGCGTGAGACTTAATAAAACTATAGTTTACTTGTTTTCTACTCTCTGTTTTAACCAGTTTCATGAGTTCTTAGTCCATCAAAAGTGTGTGTCTGTGTGTGAGGGGTGTGTAAATAAAGACATGAGGTATTGGGCCCCCAAAATGTCCATCACCGCACACATCACCCTGTTCTACTTTCAGCTCTTTACTTGCACTTCACAATGTTGGCCAGCAGACGGCGCTGAGAGCCTGTTGGGTATTCTCACTGGTATTTGGGCATGCCAGAGAACTGATTCACTGATTCCTGTGTGTGTGTGTGTGAGAGAAAGACCCTGCTAGAAGATAATTCAATCTGATTTCACTAAGCGTTTAAGATGATTCAGAACTTTATCAATTATTTCATCATTCCAGAATTATTCCACGACTCGATGAGGAATCAGAAGAAGGGGGGAAAAAAAGTCCCGGGAGATGAATTCTCAGAAACCTACTGTAGGTCGGATATGACCAGGTTGTTTCGTGCTCATCACCGTTTAGGAAATCTGTCTGGAAATCTCTCACTCAGTGGATTTCCCCTGTTTCACATCATGAGTCGGATTTTTGGGTTTCAGATGAACTCTGAACATGTGACTCCTAGAGTCGGTTCATCTTGGCAGGAGCTGACTCCGCCTCAACTTCCATGTTAATCGATAAATGGGCGGAGTAACCGGCCATCTCGCCTGGCTGTTGATTGTAACACGCCAACTTACCCTTCTTAGCTACCTCATGCTAGCTAGCTTATCTTCAGCTTAGCAAAAAACGCTGAGGTGGCTAAATTTAATTCATACGTTACCGTCGTAGTTAAACTACGTGCAGTTTCAGCTAGTGCTTCGACACCAGCACTGCGGCTGTCACTCAAATCCGCCACACAACAATTATGCATAATGTTAAGATTTAATATATTTTTAACTGATGAGTTACATAAATATTCACCCCCCCCCCCCCCCCCCGTGCAGCTGTAATGAGTGCGAAATTTAGCTGTGGAGACCAAAACTGACCAGGCTGTAAAGATGTTTATTTCTGTGGTAAAGTTGAACATTTTAACATGCCGGTCTATGGGGATTGACTCACTTTTGGAGGCAGCCCCCAGTGGACATTCTCAGAACTGCAGAATTTGACCCTTCTGGGTTGGCTTCATTTTTCAGAACTGGAGGTTGGCTCTAGGTTTTAGTAGCATCTGTTTTTTTTGTTTGTTTAAAAAATGTTTATGTTATGTTACACGTTGGTCAGTCAGAGGGAAGCTGCTCAGGTATTTATTCATGCTTCCTTTTATGAAAAGAAAAAAAAAGCCTCAAAGATCCGAGGTACTTTACTTCTTTTACTCTCCAGCACAACTTGGCCTCCCAGGTGTGTAAATCTCTCAACAACCATTCAGTATGTTTCTTCATCGCTCTTGGTAAGGGGGGGGGGGGTGCCGGTACTGATGGGTTTTCCAGGGTGGGACGTCTTGTAATGCTCTGTGAGCTGAAGAAATAAGTTACCAAATATCTTTAGTCAAACCAGACAGAGATGAGGGTGAATCAGGTGTGAATCAGACCTCTCTCAGGTGATGTAAAACACTGTGTGGTACGCTGTACACCAGACTGCTTCCGTCCGCATCCTTTTTTTTTTCTTTCTTTAAAAAAAAAAAAAAGCTTTCCCGGAATGAATTCAAGATACACACAATACTGTACACACGTCATGTTCTGCACACACACCGATTTTCTTTTTTTCCTTTTTTTTTTCGTTTGGTTTGGTTACATTTCAGAAGGATTGATGATGATTGGTTAGACTGAGAACATTAAGCCAATCAGAGGCAGAGTTGGGCCTTTGGAAAACTGGGAAAAATATCCTTTGCCATCGTTTGACTCACATCAAAATATGGCCCCTCATGGAATATTTAAAGAATCAGTTTAACAGGGACGAGTAAGCGAACGATCCAGGACAAACCACCTGGAGATGCTACGTCAGTGCCGTTAGCTAGCAGCAGATCAGAAGTTACAATGTGAAAATACTATCAGTTCGTTCTAGTGTGAACGAAATAATCAAGTGTAGTCTTCCACCTCGCTGTTTATAACAGAGGGAGATCTCCCGTAGCTGAATGGCCACTTTTTTAGAAAAACATTTGGGACCACATCTAGCGTGTACCCCACCTTGTACCCTGAGCTCCCTAGGAAGGATTCCAGCAACCCCTCGATCCCTGTAACCTGTGGCTGGCAAAGATTTTAGTCTGTTTCAGAAGCTTCAACTTATTGTCCAGGAACAAGCAAAGAAAGCAACTAGGGAGATTGCGGAAACTAAAATACTACCAAAAAAAAGACATCAGTTTGTTAGGGATCATAAAGACTGGACTTTGGAGCGATAGAGAAAGGTCATGTGACCTGATGAGTCCAGACTGAGTCTATTCCAGAGTGATGGGCGTGTCAGGGTGAGAAGGGAAGCGCATGAAGCGATGCTCCCATCATGCATAGTGTCCACTGTGCAAGCCTCTGGAGGCGGGGTTATGATCTGGGTTCGCTTCAGATGATCAGGTCGAGACTCAGCAACGTTACGTGAAGTCACATGACCACCTGAATGTCCTGAATCACCAGGTTTTTCCATGAATGGATTTTTTTCTTCCCTGATGGCACGGCACATATTCCAAGACGACGATGCCAGGATTCATCAGGCTGAACTTGTGAAAGAGTGCTTCAGGGAGGATGAGACGTCATCGCCACACATGGATTAGACACCGCGAAGTCCCCAGACCGTAACCCATTGAGAATTAATGAGCCTCTTGATGGAAATAAATCTTCTGATGTTGCATAATCTTATCGAAACGATGCCGCGGTCGTAATCGCAGCGAGTGCGCCTTTTACTTCGGCCTTAGCCTCGACGAATGTGTTAATGTGTTTCACGTTGCATTAATCTCTCTCATTGAGCTGCGTCTCTGTACAGTATTGTTCCCAAACCCCCTGTTCTCCTTAATACGCTTTCTAAGCTCGTGTCATCATCTAAAAAAATCAGACACACACACATTTCTAACCAGTAATGAGGTTCTGTAATGGCTGTATTCCCAACCGTCCTCCACTCTCTCACACACACACACTTACACACACATCATTAATTATGTTCGGCGTGTCCATCTCATTCAGGAAGCTCTTAGAGAGAAAAGAGAGAGACAGAGTGCTTCTTTTTTTTCCCCTCAGAGACATTAAAAGGTAAAAAAAAAAAGAGAAGAATCGTTAAATTGCAGAAACACTTCTGGCTTTATAGAAGAGAGCTGTTGGCTTCTCCATTCTGATTGGTCAGGAGAGGTGGATAATTGTCAGAGCTTTATTTAATGACATTTAATTATAATTATTGTTATGAGAGAGAGGACTAAGTGGGAACTTGTTGCACAGAGAGATAACCGTAAGATTGAGCAGGAAGGATGACGGGAGTCGAACATGCCGGGGGCGGAGCTAATGCCACTTCCTGCTCTCACATCTGGCTCTGGTTGCTGGTCCGCGGCTCTGGTCTGTGTAAAAAGCAGATGGGCGAGTGTTTACTCTCAGGTCGTGGGGAAATGGCAGCGCGCTGGGACGGAGCCAGGAGAGGAGGAGGAGGAGGAGGATGAGGGGCTTTCATTAGACCCCAGGCGGGGAGGGGAGGGGAGGGGGGGGGTGGAGTGGGGGTGCGGGTGGCCGCCGGAAAAATCATGTCAGTGGGAACAATGTGGTCTGACTTCCTGGTTTTTCAGCGGCGGTGGCAGTGGATGCTGATGCTGTCATCGTCGTGTAGTGAATCAGCATCATGAGTGCGATGCCTGAGGACGCCTCCAGAGGGCAGCGTGGAGAGTCTACGGCTCGGGATATCACACACGTGGTTGGATCAAAACAAACCCTGACAGCAGTGTCGTCCGACTAGGGGCCGTGGTGGCCAGTGGTGATTATTATCGTATTTAATCCCATTTTTACGACCATGGTAGGACCTCCGGTCAAAATCCACACACACTACGGGCACTGTGGGATCGCCAGTCGGCTTTATCTGTATGTCTTTGGAGGAAACTGGAGGACCCAGAGCGAAGCTTTACAACTTTAAAATACATGGTAAAGATTGACACAGACCAGACATGATTCTTGAAATGTTCAGCGTGGGCCATTTATATGGATACGCCTTAATAAAATGGGAATGGTTGGTGATATTAATGTTGTTAAGTTACGTTAAAACCAAACACACCATTGTTTTTCTTGTGAAATTCCCAATACGTTTGATGTGTCACATGACCCTCTTCCTATTGAAAAAACAAAAGTTGGATCCAAGATGGCCGACTTCCAAATGGCCACCATGGTCACCACCCATCTGGAAAAGTTTGCCCCCTCACATATACTAATAATATCACCAACCATTCCCATTTTATTAAGGTGGATCCATATAAATGGCCCACCATGTAAATCATGCGTGTAAGAATATATGTAAAGCTGCTTCGCGACAATGACAATATTCTTAAAGCGCTATACAAATAAAATGGGATTGAACTGAATTCAATTAAATAAAGTCACTAGAGCGAATACAATGTGTTGTACATACAGTAAACATTGAAATAACTGAACACAGACGAGGCTGATCCTGTGGACACGACATGAATATTAATGAGTATGCAAATGCTGTAGTCATGTGACAAGGTATCAAAACCTGTGTACAAGACGTCTGAAACCCAAACAAGTGAAGATTTTTCAGGGCCGATTCCATAAAAAGCTTGTGTCTTGTTATGATTTTTGAAAATTATTTTCCCGAGTCGGCTCTGTGTCTCCGCCATGGTGGTTGTTTTGAAGAAAATTATAATGAGGTCTCAGGTCATGTGATCTCAGTGCCATGGAAAGGAGGTTGGGCCTAATTAGCATACTAAACTCACAGGTTACAGAAAAAAAAATTCAAAATTAATTTTTTACAGTTAGATAATGGTCAGTTTTATGAATGTTCTTCTCATTTCTTGTGGACTTGTACAGTCTGGATCAGTCTTTAGTCACTTTTATCACTTTAAAGCTCGTTTTGAATGGACTGTTTCTTCCTACAAACAAAGGAGAAGCAGAAACTCATGGCTAAGACTCGCATCCAAAAACTAAGAAATTAATGACAGAGGGAAAAAAAAAATTCCAGAAAGACAGAAAGCACAGCACACACACACACACACACACACACACACACACACAGCGAGTCAAATGATTAAAGGCTCTGCGTTTTGACAACAACAAAACTTTCGCTCGATCAGCAAACCCCCTAACCCCCCCGGGCTTCACTTCTCCGAGCGGCCTCCCCGTCTCCTGATTTATCTCCGTCCCCTCAAGGTCGTTTCCAGGCCGCTCCGATGCTCACTTCCTGCCTCCAGATTTATTTTTAACAAGAGAGGAGAGTGAAATGTGTTGCGCTCGGGCAGGAAGGAGCGCGCGCTGAATAATAATCTGCCTTTAAAATCTGCACCCGACACGCCAAAACACTTTGTAAGGGTTCAGTGTGTGTGTGTGTGTGTGTGTGTGTGTGTGTGTGTGTGTGTGTGTGTGTGGTTTGGCCTACATACAGTGCATTTCTGCAGAGCAGCTGCTCGCGTTAGACTTGTGTGTGCGGGTCTTGCTGGCCGCGGTTCTGCTCTTTGCACTCGGTTAACCGGGAGCGCAGCCAGTTCCAGGGTTTACTCAGTGAGAAGAAGAAGAAGGGAAAAAAAGAAACGCTCGCTTAATCTCCCAAACATTTCCTTGTTTATACAGTTTCAGAAAGTGTTTCTCCATTAAAAAGGGGAAAACCAAGAGAACCAGGAACGTACAGTAGCGGCGAGGAGTTTATAGACGCGCATCGTTAACATCAATCTCAGCACAAAATGTGACTTTTGAAGCTGGACTCTTGTTTTATCCCATTAATATGAAAAAAAATCCCTCATAGAAGGAAACTTTAAGAATTTGGAGCACAAGGTTGTTTTCAGGGTTTTTCAGCACTTCTTCTGGCTTTCTTTCAACAATGTCCAACAACGAGGTCAGGATTAATAGTCGTCCTGTGTACAGATTGTCTCGCCTGAGCTGTGGATCTCCGCAGCTCCTCCAGAGTTACTGTACAGTGCCATGGCTCTTCTTCTTCTCTGATTAACGCTCTCCTCAGTCGAAGCCTGTCAGTTTAGGTGGACGTCCATGTCTTGGTACGTTTGCAGTTGTGTCGTACTCTTTCCAAGCTTGGGAGATATTTTTACAAGCTTATATTTTATCACCTTATCCTGCTTTAAACTTTATCCCTGACCTGTCTGGTTGATGTGTTCCTCAGGTGTTCCTGTTTGTTTACTAATGTTCTCTAACAAACCTCTGAGGCCTTCACAGAACATCTGTATTTATCCTGAGATTAAATCACACACAACTGGAAACCATTTACTAATCTGGTGACAGCTGAAGGCAGTTGGTTCCACTGGATCAGAGTGAAGACAAACGCACGGCACGCTCTTCCGATTTTTTTTTCCCGAACCATTTATCATCGTCCTTCCACTTCACCATTCTGTGCCACTTTGTGTTGGTCTGTCCCAATAAAAAAAAAAATCCCAATAAAACACACTTACGTTTGTGGTTGTAACGTGATTTAGAAACGTTCTAGAGGTGTGAATACTTTTGCCTAGTAACTGTATATATTGTATATTGTAACTGTTTATAACCCACATGTAACCTCTCAGCACATCATTCTGTTCCTCTGCTCCGGGGTTGAACCCCTTCAGCGCCACTGGATGGTAAAACACACTCACGTGTCTGATGTTTGATGAGGATTTTTGACCCCCGTCACGTCTCATCTTTACACGTTTCTGCTCAGGACTGACAGCCAGGAAGTGTGTGTGTTGTATGTGTTTGGAAAGGTCACAGTCACTCAAACACACACACA
>QMIH01001027.1:133725-158526 GCA_003987875.1 Clarias batrachus
CTGCAGCCTCTTTTTCCTATTTGTAGTGGAGATGAGTGGTACCCGATGGGGTCTTCTGCTGTTGTAGCCCATCCGCCTCAAGGTTGTGCGTGTTGTGGCTTCACAAATGCTTTGCTGCAGACCTCGGTTGTAACGAGCGGTTATTTCAGTCAAAGTTGCTCTTCTATCAGCTTGAATCAGTCGGTCCATTCTCCTCTGACCTCTAGCATCAACAAGGCGTTTTCTCCCACAGGACTGCCGCATACGGTATGTTTTTTCCCTTTTCACACCATTCTTTGTAAACCCTAGAAATGGTTGTGTGTGAAAATCCCAGTAACTGAGCAGATTGTGAAATATTCAGACCGGCCCGTCCAGCAGCAACAACCATGCCACGCTCAAAATTGCTGAAATCACCTTTCTTTCCCGTTCTGACATTCAGTTTGGAGTTCAGGAGATTGTCTTGACCAGGACCACACCCCTAAATGCATTGAAGCAACTGCCATGTGATTGGTTGATTAAAAAATTGCATTAATGAGAAATTCAACAGCTAATAAATCTTTAGGTGAGTGTATATACGGCCAGAACATGGCATCGGTACTAAAAAGTGTCTCACCTAGGTGAAAATGTTTCATTTTTGGTAAATATGCATACACACATATATTTTTATCACATAAAAAGAAACACATTTGCTAAATACACTTTCATGCCCTTATGTCTGTAGTGTCCGTAACTTTTTTGAATTAAAATCTTTCAATGATCTTAACTGTTATTCAGATGAAACTTGGCCAATTTAAATTTCACATGAAAACATGAGAACATTAACTTAAAAAAAGTGTATTATTCTAAAATGCTAAATTGTTTAGATATTGAACACTGCAATGAATGTTACACAGTTACGGACACTACAGGTTTTGTAGCTTTTTAAGCCCTTACCAAAAAACAAAATTTTTTTCAGGTCTTATGTTTCTAGAAGCTTACACTCATTTTAGTATTAATACTCATAAAGAATAATTAAATATTGAATAATTTGCATTTGCAATGATTAATGTTTGAAGCGAGACAGTTTAACACTGAAATATGGGCATTTATGCAAATCGAAGCGAGATCGGTCACATGTTGCATAAACTTCGGAAGGAACTTAAAAGTAAAAAAAATGAAAATAGGCCAAAATAGTTTTTTTTTGCGTAAACTTGTGTGTGTTTGCGTGGGAGTGTTAACTGATCATAAGACCCTACAGATGCTGATCCCCTTCCAGCTGCACATCAGCACCGCCCCCCCCTCTCTGTTTACCTCTGAGTCACACGTCACACGTCAGCCTGAGCACTAACAGGGAAGTGTTTTTCTGATAAATCCATTTGCATTGGGAGGAAACCGAGACCGGAGCGTTCCCAAAGCGGCCCGGAGAACCTGGGAGGCCGCGGCCGCCGGGTATTTTTCTGTGTGAGGGTCGAGTTTTACCGGTTCGTCTGCTGCAGAAGATTCACACGAGTCACCGAGCCCTGTAGCGCTGTGTCACTGTCACAGAGGAGACACACACACACACACACACACACACACACACACACAGTCCGTTATACCAGTGGAGCAATCCCGTGTGAAAATGATTACTCATTCACACACACACACACACACACACACACACACACACACACACACACACACACACACACACACACACATTGTGTTATTGAAATGACTAAACGATTCATAAATTATATAATCGTTAATAGTTTGAAAATCCGTCACTCACCCGAGAGAAATTTCCAGTAAAAGCGTAATAACCCGGAGCGCTCGCTCTCAAACGCTCCCTCATTTTAAATCCATATCTAAAAATATACATCTGGCACGGATCAGTGTTTATCGCCTCGAGTCTCTTGTGCCTTATTTACGGTATTTACAGTTTGTGTAGCAACGACTTACACACCTGTCCATTCATAAGCAGCTGTGAGACGTTACATAACATTTAGAGAAGGAGAAGGAGTCTCCAGCGGCAGCGCTACTGAGAACCTGAGAATCTGAATTTCACCATTCCTCGCCATCATGACAAACTGTGGGCTTCTTTAAAAAAATCTTATTAATGTAATGAGAACAGATGAGAAATAAATGAAGTGTTTTACAGCTGCTGTAGTGAAAGCGATAACAGGAGCGCGCTGCGTAGAAAAAGTGCAAGAGGAATAAAACACTTACGGGAAAATCGTCCACTTTAAATCCCGTTCAGGTTTTTTTTTACAGAAACCATCCTGTCTGATGTTAAACCTGGGATTAGCAAGACGGAAATCGTAAAAAAACTAATCAGTGTGTAAAATTAAGTGTATTATTTCCAGCCCGCTCAGTGTGTTTCCTACTCAGGAGGCTCTCTAACCGAGTAATCGGCTCGTTCACACTAATTAATGTGTTTTAAAAATAAATTCAACAACACAATTATGTGTGTGTGTGTGTGTGTGTGTGTGTGTGTGGATGATTCAGGGTTAAGATGGTCGGGAAACCGGCCGAAGAATCCGTTAAACCTGATCTGCAGAGACTCCTCCTTACTGTCACTTGTTTTCATTAGGATCTAATTAAAGGATCAGCTGAGAAGTTGATTACATCGGCTTTCTCCAGTCCGCTTAATTATCTCGTTAAGAGGCTTGTTGTGTATTAGAGCATTAATTACAATATGGAGATGTGTGGATTTTAATAACCAGTGCATCGTGCAGCAGCGGACAGACCTGGATACACCGCCAGACGTCAGCCATTCGGACCGAAAACCCCGGGAGGCACGAAACCGTTCTTTAGCTTTATGCTATGTATATAAAGAATTATAGTGTGTTTTACATTTATGAAATCAAACTGCTAGAAATAAAAACGAAATCTTATTTCTGTATGCGACAAATGCAAAAAATATTTTTGAAGACGCCGAGTTGAAGGTTATTTTCAGATAAAATACTCAATGTCTATTCGTCCTCTTCGGATTTATGAAATAAAAAGCCGAACTTAAATCAAAACAAAACTGCCGTCTACAGGAGCGTCAGTCAGCGCTCAGCCAAAAAACATGGAGCTCGAAAAAAGATTAATACATTTATTATCATTATTATTATCATTGACGACGACGTCATATTGATATGAGACCATTTAAAACGTAATTAAATCAAGAAATCTTTAACATTATATATTATTTATTATACGCACATTGGCGGTTGTGATACATATTTTGAGCAACAAGAATATATATATATATATCCATATATATATATTCCCTGGAGGTGCAAGGCGACAGTGCTAATCACTACACCGCCACGCCGCCGTGAGGTTATCTTGTTTCAAAATGCGCTATAAAAGTTATTACTCTGTAATATGTACACAAGGGGGTTAAAGTGGGATTGGAGTTTAGAGTCGTGCGTCCGCTTGCATGGGTTTTTTTTGTAGGATTTTGTGATAAAATCATGAGCGATGTGCTTTTTCAATTTTTATATATATATATATATATATCGGATTATTTATTTATTTATTTACTATGATTTATTTATCGAAGGTGCCAGAACGCCGATCCGGATCGTTCCGACCCATTTTAACCGCCACCATAAACCAGTTGGATTCTGGATTCTGGTTTTCCAGCAGCAGTGTTCCTGTAGTACATACGAATGCTCTGGTTCTCATCGTTTCCATAGCAACATCTCCTGGAGACGGATGTTGATGTTGTGCGGTGGATTCTCTGCATAAACTATTTGTACAGGATATGATCATTAATCCCATCAGGCGATATTTTCCTCATAGACATGAGCAATGAGTCTGTGGAAAAGTGTTCACTGCAACTCGAAAGACTTCACGCTTGACTAAAAACAAGGGATGCTGATGAGGAAACACTTTTTGATACGGGAACAAAATTCGTTCAGCAACGTTAAACAGATAAAAATAACAACATGCTGAACTTTCAGAAACGTTTAAAAAAAAACAAAAAAAAACCCCACACACATGAGACGGTGTGATTTGTTTGTGTGCGCGGTGGTGTTTGCTGAATGAACAGCGATTTGTGCCGTGACTCATCCCCAAGACACTAATAGACACTAATAGCGCCGTGTACCAGTGTCTGTCATGTTGTGTCTCAGGTGTGACGGCTCATCGTGCGCGCGGGTCGCTAAACCAGTTTTTGTTTTTTTCCGTTGAGAAGCTCGATCCGCGGTCGATCCGACGGATTTTAGATCAGGACGAGTGAGATGTGTGAGGCGTCTCCGCCTGCAAGTCAGGTTTAATCAGTTCACTGGAGCGCGTTTTTAAATCAAAACATGTTAGTCATCTCTGCTTCTGCTTTCTGCTGTCGGTCAAGATGGAGGGACGGATATACGGACGACAGGGGAGGGAAAAGTGTCCTTTTGCAAAGTAATTAAGAGTCCATGAGATGATCTGGGAATCTCACAGCGACGCGTTAATCCTTTTTGTACTTTGCGATCCATTCTAAGCTAGCTAGCGGGTTAACCTCGCGTCAATGCAGCAGCCTGTCATGCTAAGCGGATCTCCACGACTGCCTGATAGCTAGCTAACGTGATCACTTTTAGCGGCACGAGCCATCGTTTCTATGGCAACAGCTCCTTCACAGAGCAGACACTAAAAAAAAAAAAGTGATGAAGTAAAACCCCTGATCTTTAAAGTGGATGATTTCTTTGCAGAGATGTGTGTGTGGAAGGAGTCTCCAGTTGTAACAGTCAGAGGTGGAACTGTATTGTGAAAGACGACAGAGGAATTCATGACTGTTTTCCATTTGTTGGTTTTTAGTAGCCTAACTAGTATATTGCAACATACTTCACCTCGAGGATCCTGGAAACTAAATGAAATGAAACGAAACCAAAACTACAGAACGATTCGTTCAACCTGTTCAACATCGACCGTTTATATTTTAACTAATTAAACGAGTACCTGCAGGCCATGTGGGCATCTGTGTGTGTGTGTGTGTGTGTGTGTGTGTGTGTGTGTGTGTGTGTCTGTGTGTGGTTTAATATTTGACTCCATCAGCACCACTGGTTCACACTGTGTGTGTGTGTGTGTGTGTGTGTGTGTGTGTGTGTGTGTGTGTAATGTGTTCAGACAGCTGTGTTTAAGCTAATAGCAGCTGGTGAAGAAGGAAAGGTGCTTTACCGAGTTTCCATCTGTCCCTCGCTCCCCCACAGCACAGCCAGGATAAACAAGAGGAGCAAATTATTACCCAGAGACACACAGCTAATAACACACACATATATACCGCACAGCACACACACACACACACACACACCACAGAATAAAGCAGTCACTGAAGATTATAAACTTTAAAAACTGGAATAAAAAAGCATCCATGAGGCAATAAATCTCATGAACTCATCTCCTTTATGGAGACTGTACACGGGTTTGTTTAGTTTGAGGATTCGTGTTACAGGGACATAAATATCCACGTGAATGGATTTCAGCATCCGCTAAACTACACGTCAGTGTCAGAAATCATGAATCGCATCGTTAATCATCTTCTCAATATCATCACTTATTCTTCCGCCGCCCTGGTGGTGACCGCGTGCAGTGAGAGACAGAGCAAACTCGAGGGACAGCTGGAGAGGGAATGTGCGCGTGTGATTGATTGAGAAACAGAACGGCTTTGTTGTGCTCCTCTAACAGACAATATTAGCCACACTGGAGTCAGGCGCTCATTAACGCAGCCATATGACCCTTTCACAAGACCTCTCATCTCTCTCTGTGTCCTCTCTCTGTCTCTCTTTTCATTGCTTTCATTCCATCCATTGCTCTCTCTCTCTCTCTCTCTCTCTCCAGGCCGCACAGGGCCGAGTCTGTTACATCGCCACGGGAATGAAGACGTGCTCTCTGGAGGGAACGGTAATGAATTCGCTCTGCAATGAAACGAACATCATTAATATAAATGACTTCCTGTCCTCAGTGTTACACACGTCGCCTTTCTGTAATGTATCAGTGTATTATCACTATGTCGTCTGTCCATCCAGTGGAAGCTCGGTACACAAACATAATTCGTTCCTAAGCTCTGGTCGTAGCCCGATTCAGTTGTTTCCACAGGATTATATGAAGTATATAAAATTTTTTATGTATTTTGTTTATATAAAACAGTATATAGCATGAATAAGCCTTAATTCAACAAAAATAATACAGCACTAAATATAAATCTAAACTGTATAATTCATTTGACATGTACCTGTATTGGTAACGCACCGTTCTTAGGAAGAGCCTCTGATATGGAGGAACGGAGGAGAGTATACACACTCTGGTCATTTTTGTGTCCAGGAACGATTGCTCGAGCTTCTTCACATTATTTTTGCACTCCGTACTCGGGTACATTTGCACACCTCCCGTCTCTGATACAGCAGGTGGCTCTCTTGTGTCTTTCTACCATATTAGCTTTAGCTGTGTAGATCAGAGGAGGAGACCTCATGCACACTTAGATTGCGGAGGAGACCAAAGGTGCTGATGATGACTCGTCCAAACAGCGAACTACGTCCATTCACAGGTACACTTGGCTTCCATTTCTGATTTCATTTGTGCGTATCGTTCTCAAGTTCACCTGTTCCAGTGGACCCTTGCTCGGTTGCCGAATTCTCACTGATCAAAATGACCCAGACTTTGGGATGAAGTGTTCTCAGGAAATGATCCCGGGGCCGTAATGTGAAAACAGCCTCAGACACCAAGAGTATTTAAAACTGCACCTCTCTAGTTCTAGACTGTTTGGAAATTGAAGACATTTCCACGGATTCAAAAGTAACTACAAAACTGACTGTCCCTGTCCAAGTCTACAATCAAGTAGACAAAGTAGATGAATGTATATGGTAGATCTATAGATGGTTAACCTCAAGAAGCAATTCACTGGAAACACTCGTAAACAGAGAGCCAGATTCAGATGAAGGATTAAGGGGATGGAGAAGGAAAGGAAGGGCTCGTGATGCAGAGCACACCACATCATCTGTCAAACATAGTGGAGACAGAGTTCTTGCATGGGGACGTGTACGGCTGCCCCGGGTCACTGGTGTTTACTGACAGAAGTAGCAGCATAACATCTGTAGTGTGTACAGCTCTAATTTCTGCTCAGATTCAGTCAAAGGCTGCGCAGTGCTTCACAGTACAGATGGATACTGACACAAACGCAGTGCAAAAGCAGCGGAATAAATGGAACCTTCTTAAAGGGCCCGGTCAGTCAACTGACCTCAACACGAATCAGCAGGCCTTCACATACCGAACATAAACTGAAAGGAGAAAGAAAAAACAAGCAAGCATCAACTGACTCTCTACTGGTGTTCCACAAGGCTCAGTACTTGGTCCTGTTTTGTTTTATATTTCTGTGCTTGATCTCATGTCCTCACGTGGATTTTCATACCACTGCTATGCAGATGACACTCAACTCTCCATCAATCACTCATGATTCCGTTCAGCATGCCTGGCAGACATCTCAGCTTGGACGCACGCTCATCAGCCGAAAAAACCGAGTCCCAGCAAATCTGAACTGATGTTTATTCCAGGTGACTCACCCCCACAGCGAGGATCTTAAGATATCCCCGGACAACTCTATGACAGATCAGTCCCTTGTTATTTCGTGACTGGGCTACTACTCAACCTCCGCCTGTTGATCCAGAATGCAGCTGCATGACTTGTTTTCAGTCTTCCTAAGCACTCCCACACCACCCCACTTCTGGTCTCCCTCCACTGGCTTCCTGTAGCTGCCTGATTTAAAACACTGATACTTGCCCACCAAGACAGAAACGGGCCAGCACCTAACTACCTCAAAGCACTTATCTCAACCCGCACTGCGCCACAGTGAGGGCAACGCTGCTTGTGCTCTCAGCGTACATGGAAGGCATGCATCAACGCTCTTATCTCTTCTGGCACACATAGTAGGTGTTGGAACGAAGTTCCTATAGATGTCTCAACAGCTGCATCACTGGCAGCCTTCACAAGTTGTCTAAAGATGTAGGTTTTTCTTCAGCACGTAGATTAAAAATAAACCTCATGATCCAGTATACGGATGTATTTAATGATGGAGACGTCGGAGCACTTAGGTATGTAAGATGCTCTGGATAACGGTGTCTGCCAGATGCTGCAAATGTAAATGTAAAAAAGATTCAATAATTCCTAAACCTTTAATGCAATAATATAATGCATAATTCATTTCTGAAGTGGTCAAGTACAGGAATAAAAACACCAAAACAGCATCCTTGTTTAAATACTTATGGACCCGACTGCAGACTGCAGAGTGTAGATGACAGCGTAATCCAGTTTTGTCTTCATATAATTGGGAACATTTATTCAGGTTCTATTCAACTCCATGTGAATCCAGTTTTTCACGTCTCGCTGCGAGGCCGAATTCCTTTCACAGAAAGTCGAGCGTTGCATGAAGGACTGCGCTGAAGCCCACACATCACATTCACACACTCATCTCACGACAGGCATGTCTCTGTCTCACACACTCACACTCTCTCTCTAGCACCCTCTCAGTGTGTGTATGTACCACTTCTTTCACTGTCTTCACCCTCTCTGGTCTTCATTCAGGCTGGAACATTGCCGCACTGTCCACCGTCCCCTCATGCAGAGTCGAGGCGCAGTGACGTCTCCTCGCGGCTGCCCCGGGGTCACACGCTGACCCCCAGCGACCCCTCGCTTCCTGCTTCTGAGAGACGGCCATTGTGTGTGCAGTCACAGCGGAGAGTCACGCTGGGGCTGACATCATGGCTGGACCACCAGTCCCCTCTCGGCCATCGCAGCACACATAAACACTCTCACGGCACTGCTATGTGTGTGTGTGTCTTATCTATGTGGGTTAGTGTCCAACTGAAACCATGCCAGCCTCCACTCCTGCACCACTTCCTGTGTCTCAGGCACTAGAGGCGCGCGCACACACACACGATAACCCCCCTTCCTGACCTACATGTCCTTGACTAAATGTAAACCTCCCTTTTTAAGCATTTTGAACTGTTGAACTGAGTTAAGAACACTGGGGTTTCTGTCCTCTTCAGCTCTGAGAGATTCAAATACTTTTAAATGCACTTTAAACTGTTTTCAGGTTTTCCCGAAACTGTTCGAATCAGTGACCGGGTCTGGTTTGGGCCGTGGAGAAGCTGTGTGTCCAATTTACCAACGATTAACAACAGTGTTTGATTTATTAAGAACGTCAGACGTTTTATCAGTTTATACCGTAGTTTAACGAGGAACGCTGGAGAGACAAGTCCTGTCCTCACATACGTTAAAGCAAATGATCAACAGCTTTTCCTTCACCACCGTCTCTCTCTCGCTATCTCTCTATCTGACTTTTACAAAGCGCTGACACCTGAGACTCTTTCCAGGAATGTTAAACATCTAAGAAAAACCATCATCACATCACATCAATGATATGATCTATTTCCTTGACAAGCTGCAAGACAATGAGCTTTATGGAGTCCATCTGCAGCTGTACGAGTCCCTGTGTATGAGCTGTATGAACTAATAATTAAAAAAACTCTTGTCTCTAGTGTGGATGGTTCAGAAAAACCCGATAACCTGAAAGGTTCCGTACGGCCCAACCCGAGCTAGGTGTCAGGACCGGCTGCTGATAAACATCTGAATAATGCAGAGGGAACAAACAAGACACATTCCTTCATGTCTGTGCCATAAAACACACACATACTGCAAGTGAGTGTATGTGCATGGACAAAGTGGTTTGAATCGGGCATGGTGACGACTCAAAGTCAGCACACACACACACACACACACAATTGAGAGCAAACAGCACCCGGGTCACGTCTCCTACCAAAACATCGGCAGTCAGACCGAGGAGGAGGAGGAGGAGGAAGAGGAGGAGGGTACTGCACCGACGGAAACAAATAAAACGTATTTAGATCTCATTCTCTTACACCTGTTTTATTTGATTCTTTTGTTGTTCTTTTTTTTTTTTAAATGGCTTGATATTTATCCAAGTATGACATCATCTAATTATACATGCAGACGCTTTGCTCTTTAGAAGATGCCAGAAAACAAAAATATAATTACGTAATATCACACTTGAGGTCGTGCTGTTGTACTGAATATCAGCACGGCGGTGAGGAGGAGTACTGAAGATATCGCATCGGTGCTGATATTCAGTACAACAGCACGACCTCGCGTGTGATATTCCCACAAACACCATTTATTATCAACAGATTAGGCTTTCTTTCTTTATTTAACCAGATGTTTTGCTCCGGTAAACAAATTTCCTTCTGCGCCTAGCGGAACTAACTAACCGCGCCTGGCGGAGCTGGAGACTGATAGTGTGATTAGGGTGTACAATCCCTTGTTCCACACACCACGTAGTGCCCTTGCTCAGGGGTTAGAGAGGGATTCGGGATTCAGCCTCGTGTTAGAATCGAATTAGCTTTGTAGCTGGCGTGAGCAGAGGCGATTCAGAACGACTCAGAAGTGATTACTGCAGAGACGTGAGGCGTGTCGTGTAAGACGACATGACGTTATCAGATGCGTGTTGTTGCTAAAAGTGCTTCTGTGACTGGGT
Organism: Clarias batrachus; assembly: GCA_003987875.1. NCBI lineage: Eukaryota > Metazoa > Chordata > Actinopteri > Siluriformes > Clariidae > Clarias > Clarias batrachus. The sequence continues at coordinate 144,179 of QMIH01001027.1, forward strand.
GTGAATGTGGGCGTGGTCACGCAGCCGCTCTCTCCTCAGTACTGTGGACCGTACAGACCCACTCTCACCCACGCTGAGACACACAGTCAGGGTCATTAACCACTGGACAACACCTGGGACACGCCCACTCACACATATAGTATAGTTACATGTCACAGTGCTGTTACTGTCTATTATCAGCACTCGTGGAATAACAACTCTCGTCCAATCAGATTGCTCGGTTGGAAATAACTGTTGTATAGTAAAGATTATAATAAAGGTTTTTATTGCTTTATAGATCATTTTAGTCTGTGTTTGTGTTTAGTCCCACATCACTAGTCATGAGTTCAATCCCACTGTATTGTTTAACATGCGCGTGGATGTGCTTCAGCCAAGTGAAATGAAACACACACACACACACACACACACACACACACACACACACACACACACACACACAGAGGAAGGAAGAAGGTTGTATAGAGCCTTAGCCAATGACGTTCTGAGAGAGAAATTTGAAAGATACAGTTCCGGCTGAGGGGAAACCCCAGGCGTGTCCACACCCACGTTTATGATCCTGTGAAGCGGAGCTGGAACGGTAGCGGGAAGATCACGAGGATTAACGTGCAGCAGAAACGAGATGGCACCTGTGCCCAGTCAAGGGCTGGCGTGTCCAGGGGGATTAGACGTATTTTCTCTTCCCTGTTACTTATTTTAGTCTCTGAAAGTGAGTTTACTATTTGGAGTGAGGTCCTGTGAGAGGTCACACGCTGAATACTGCACCGTGAGCCCGGAGCTGCCTCGCGTCACGTCTGACACGTCTCCGAGTGGAAATCTCCGCTCGCTTTTCACTGATGGAGGCAGAGGTTCATCTGTCCCCTGTAACACACTCTGTACTCCACAGCTCATTCACAGTCATGTTGGAAAACGGAATGCACGTCTGGGGAGGTCAGGAGTTTCAGGATCTCACACACACACACACACACACACTGAACACGCTAAATATAACACACTTAACATTCTGACCTTTAATGTGGAAAACTGAGGTGCTGAATAAATGAAAGTAGGTTAAACAGACCTCAGTGTGAGTTCATCTCTAATCACTGCGCTTTACATAAAGAAGAACTGGAAGGGGAACTAACATAACAATTATATAAATAAAAGGAAGAGGGAAACTAAGAACAAATATAAAGATATTGAAGAAGAAGAAGAAGAGGAGGATGAAGGTCAGCCTTCAACACGAGTGTAGATGAAGCTCTTAAATAATCAGAGGCAGGTGGAGGATTTCCAAACATCTGGCTGCTGTGCAACTGTGACAGGAAGAGAACGCAGCAGATGAACATGAGCGCATACACACTTTCACTCTTTCAGACCATCTGTGTGTGTGTGTGTGTGTGTGTGTGTGCGTATGCTCTCAAGCCTCTCAGGCTCTTATCTCTGTATTTATACACTGAGATTTATTATTGGTCTGTGAAAGATCAGGGTTAGCTTGCAGCAGGAAGTGAGCCGTGACCCGGTGGCCGAGCTCAGCCTCGCTCACGGCCATGAGAAACTCCACCAGGCCCCTAGAGGAGCACCGCAGCAAGGCCTTCTGGGATTGCATGCGTGAGACTGTTAGCATCCAGGACTGTTTTCCCATGAAGTTGTGCACAAGGCCACCAGTGAACTGAAGGAAGCAAATCAGCTGCTCAAGCAGACCAGGAATAAATACATCTCAGGGAAGCTGAACACAACCTCACCATCAATACCAACTACCACCAAAACCAACAAACACTACCATCAATACCAACAACACCAAACACTACCATCAATACCAACAACACCAAACACTACCAATACCAATACCACTGGCAACACTATGAATGCCATCAACACCAAGCATGATCAACAGCAGACACTACCAACACCACAATCACTGACAACAATGTCAACACCATCAACACTAAACACTATCAACACCAACACTAAACACAATCAACACCATCAACACTAAACACTATCAACACAAACTAAACTAAACACAATCAACACCAACAACACTAAACATAATCAACACCTTCAACACTAAACACAACCAACACCAACAACACTAAATACAATCAACATCATCAACACCATCAATACTAAACACTATCAACACAAACAAAACTAAACACAATCAAGACCAACAACACTAAACATAATCAACACCAATAACACTAAACATAATCAACATCATCAACACTAAACAATCATTACCAACAACACTAAACACTATCAACACTAAACACTATCAACACTAAACACAATCAACACAAACAACACCATCACCACTGGCAACATTATCAACACCAAAAACTATCAACAACATCAGAGCTAAGCACTATCAACACCAATAAACCAACACCAAATGCCATCAACACCAAACACTATTAACACGAAACACTGGCAACACCAAGCACCAACACCAAACACTATCAACGACATCAAAGCTACGCACCATTAACGCCAAACACCACCAACATAATCAATACCATCAATAGCAACATCAACATCAATCATAAACACCATCAATACCATCAACAGCACACACCAACAGCAAACACTATCAACACTCTTTCTGACCATCACAATCAACACCATGAACACTATAAACACCAACACCATTAAAACTGCAGCTAAATGCATTACAAAATGATCACAACATTCTTCTCCCTATGTATATTTTCCTCGCTTCCTCTCTCTCTCTCACTTCCTCTCTATCTCATTTTGTCTCTTATCTCTCTGTCTCACTGTCTCTTTCTGTCTGTCCCTCTCTAGTCCTCAGTGGTTCGGGTTTCAGAGGAGGAGCTGACCCCTGAGCGACATCCCCGCTCTTTGGCATGACTTATTCTGTTTACCCAGCATCCCCTCTGTTTACCCAGAGATCCCTGTGAGAGAGACAGGCACTCATGCCAGCCAGGAGTAACTCACCACAAGTGTGTGTGTGTGTGTGTGTGTGTGTGTGTGTGTGTGTGTGTGTGTGTGTGTGTGTGTGTGAGTGAGTGCAGTAGAAGCTCCAGACGAGTAAGAAATATCACCCATGAGCTCACATCTAACTTTATCTCAAGTGTCTGAAGGCCATTTTGCTAAAAAAAAAATGGTACCATTTACAGGATCAGAGTCGACACATTGTGGGCAGCTATGAGCAGGCTCATGTAGACACACACACACACACACACACACACACACAATGTCTCTCATATCACAGGTTGAGAGAGATGAGGGTTAAACAGACAGATAAGGCAATATGGAACGTAATCAGCGACTGAATAAACAGCAGAGGTATGTCTCCTCTCTGAATGTGCATAACCCATTACCACACACACACACACACACACACACACACACATGCACACATGGTTGAACAAGCAGAACTTCAACAACATCCTCAGACGTACTGTAGTCATTTAGCTGTCTGCTGTCTGACCCTCGCCATGCAGCTCTTGTGCTGAGCTGCCAGAGTGATTCAGGAGAGAGAGACCACTTCAGGGGAGTTTGCTCAGGAGGATCAACGTCTGAAGATGAGGATGAGGATCTCAGTACATCTTGGGGATCATTATTTTCTGTGCATGCCACAGTCAGAAAGCACACACACACGCACACAGTGTAAAGCCCAGTTCTCACAATATCTGCTGTAGAAAGCTATGGATGTAAGAATGGTGATGAGCCTTGGGTAGCTGTACAGTAAGATATGTGTCATGGTGACCTGCAGTGATAAGCAGCGTGCCGGTGTTTCCGTTGGCCTGTCTGCGGGCTGTTGCAACTTCTGTAGTCAGTGTGATGCAGCCGCAGCGATGGCGAGGCACGGTGTCGCCCAATGTCAAGAAGTTTTAAGTTTTTTAATATTTCTGTGTGTTCTTTTTATGTTTTTGATAACTGTAATAAGTTGTGCATGTTAGAATCAGCACCATCTGCAAGTATCTTATGAAACGTAATGAACAGTACACGCCAAACCGAGGATTGTGATGGAATATAAGGTAAGGCATAAAGGCGATTGACAATTAAAGAAGACTCCAAGCACAATATGGTGATGAGAGCACATGCACATGACCATCTCTCTCTCTATTGCCACGTCCTCCGTACAGTCCTGACCTCGCTCCAAGACATTTCCACATGTTTGGGAAATTAAAGGAGTTCCTGGGAGGCCAGTGTTTCTGACCCGATGCAGACAGTTCGATCATGTCTCCAGCGTTCTGAGAAAACTTTCGACCTTGATGGTGTCCAAGCTCTAGTGACACACTGGAACAAGTGCATTAGTGTAGCAGAGGATAATATAGAGAAATAAAGTGAGCGTTTACTCTCAGAATCCTGTTCTGTTATTCTGTACAATCAAAAGTCCCATTTTGACTCGAACACCCACCTCGTAACTGCATAAGCACAAACACAATCCTAAACAACTAATGAATGTCATTGTTTTATCCAAGAACATTTTTTAAAATCTATGTTTTTTTTATGGAAGCAATCAACACCATCAACACATTATTTAAAGATATATTCATTAAAAATTCATTAAAGATTAACATTAACAGTTTGTCTGGAGTTCATTTTTTTGTTGTTGTTTTTGATTAACAATGAGTTCATGACGATGCAGTCGCACCATTTCATGTTGGTATAATCTAAAAAACAGAAACAAATGTTTTTATTATTATTATTATTATTAATTTGGACGGGGGATTTCTCTGTACTATCCTTTTTTTTTTTTTTTAAATAAATGAATTTATGAAAGAATAGAATCTTTATAACACAGTTCTCCTAGAAGCTTAAATTTTTTTTTTTATAAGTGATTATAGCTTAAAAAAAAAAGTATACATAGTGTCGATTAATAAGTCCATAAAGGAAATAGATTTGCACGTCATGACGACATACATACATAAAGAAACACGGTTTCCCGGAATATATGACACAATCATGTTGTGAGGTGGGCGGAGCTTAAAGCTGTGAGTGTATAAGCGGACAAAAAGACTGAATTCATGGAGACTACCTGTAGTGTCTTGCCTTTATTAATGTCTGGAGTCGTGACTGCTTCATGAATCACTAACTGTAGGATCAACACTGCAGTGTGGTGCGCTAATCACGCTAATGGACCGACTGCACCACGGCCACATGGACACATGTGTATTACAACATAACAGCTGTTGAAAAAAAAAATCTACTTAAGTCTAGATTACTAAAATCGAAGGAAAAATAATGACACTAATAAAGCTAGACTGAAATAAAGGCTTAAAGATGATGTTCCACCGGTTTTTATGCCAACATTCTCTCTTTTTGTTTTGTACATGATGATAGCAGGATTAGCATGACAGCTAATCATGATACAAAACTAACAGCAAACTGAGGACACGTCTGGAACATTGTGTAAAATAATCATTTGCGGTAAAAGTGTTTCTTTAAGATAAACCATGCAGACCTTTAGCGGATAGCGCTGTTAGCGTAGCGATTTAGCGCCGGGTTTCTTCACCCATTAATCTGTTTTCCGTCCATTAATTTAAAGATTATTTTGCTCTTTCGCTCTTGAGCGGTCGTTAGGCGAGCGCTAAAGTGTGTGCATGTGTGTATGAGCTAATCCCTGCGAGCGCTAATGTAACTAATGTGGAAATATTCTAGGCCATGCCTCCTACACCTCTCTCTCTCTCTCACACACACACACACACACACACACACGGTAACGTGCATTAACTTTGTTCGAAACAATTACCTGCTGTTATCAAGCATAATGGTAACTAACAATAATAGCAACCAGCATCATAACCTCTGCATCTTATTTACAATGGAGAATACTTGAATGCACACACACACACACACACAAAGAATGAATCCCTGGCACTGGAGGTGAGGACAGGTCTGAACACGCTCTCCTCCTTTCACGTTAACCACAGCCTTCTCTCAGGAAGCGTTCCAGGGAATGTCGACACTCAAAGCCAGAGCCCCATAACCTACTTTCTAAAAAGCCAGCGTGAACATGATCGTTCAATTTTCCTCCGCAAGCAAAGTCATGAGAGGAACGATTTGATTTTCATGAAACTGTTGCAGATTTCTGGCACGGCGAGCATACTGTAAATGCACCGGCTGTTTTGACCTCCTGAATCCAGATCAGGGATTAACTTTAATCAGGACTGCAGTCTGAAGGTCAAGGTGTGTTCCCCTGATCATTATTATAACAGGGAAGAGCTACAAAGTCTCATTTATTCTCTTTTGTACAACTTTCTGTTTACGTAGACAATCTTTGGCAGGTTGAAGCTCTACTGGAGATTCCAGAAGACTAATTGTGCAAGAAAACAATATATCAGTTGGCTAGTATCAGGCCAAAAACTATAACGCGTACAGCTGGCATCTGGGAAACGAACGATCACCTGAGCGAATGGAATTCTTAAATCAGAAAACCGACCGATCATTTCTTAAAATAAGTGTGTTATGAAGTTGTTGTTTGGTCTGTTGTAATCTTATTTTAAGAAAATTTTCGATTGCTAATATATCTTTGTGTACGCTATCTCATGTTTGCCGCTATGATAAGTTATGTACGTCAGCATACCAAGTACTTCAGCCTCACAAATGTTCACCTTAAGAACTAAAATCTTGCAAGAAATTAGCCTCGGGATGTGAAGCATACTCAGCACACCAGCGACCGAACCGAGCCGAACCGAACGCCGCTCAAAACTTGTTTGCATCAAAACTTGTTAGTGGAAATCCAAGCGACTCGAGTGTACATATTTTTGTGGGATTTTTTTTGCAGTTTGCGCAAGATTTAGTGAAGACATAGCACAAGAATGTTAGCAATAAGGGACGGAAGCAAGACGAAAAGGGAGCCGCTTTCAGTTTGGTTTTTAAAATTAAAGTTAAGTGAGATTTAATGTCTATTTATTTCATTTAGCTTCATTTTCATGTCTTTTCTAAACGTTTTAACTGTTTTTAAATATGATTATAATGTTGGAAATTAGTAATATTGGTCATATTTTTTGATGGCTGGAACGGATTATCTGCATTTGCATTATTTCCTATGGGACAATGCGTTTCACAATACGACGTTTCAACTTCAAGAACTCGCCTCAGGAACGGATTAAACAGATTAAACTCGCCTGCTGAGGAGCCGCCGCAGTTAATTACAGTATGTCTGGCTAAAGTGTCGAAACAATTTTCTCTCTATGTGGTTAATATCGAGGTCTCTGTATACTTGTATACTCCTCATTCTGAAAAGTTGTGCTAAACTGCCTACATGTTAATTAATCATCCTGAATAATCAGCCTGATCGCAGTCCGCCGGTGTGTGTAGTGCGGCGCGCGGTGGGATTCAGAACGAGGAAGTAAAGAAACAAGAAGCGTCACACAGTTTAAACAGAAAAACTTGCTAACATCCCAGAAACGATACCCGTCTCGTTCTGATTCTCAGATTATCCCTGATTTGTCCACTCCGTTTCACACCAACAAATACACAAACCCTTAACACACTCTAAACACGCAGTAAACAACCCTATAAAACACACAACGCAACTTTACAGCTAAAGTGTGTGTTTCTCTCGGTCAGTAAGTTCACATTGTCTCACTCACTCACTCTTTTCAGGGGAATGTTTGCACGGAGTGTGTAGCTGGAAGGCGCTAAAACACCAATAAAACTGTAAAACACACTCACACACACACACACACACACACACAATAAGTAGTGTACATTTCAAGTATTTCATCCCACATGAGGCCATTATTTCTGCTGAATAAAAAGCATTACTCGTTTTTAATGCTAGCTTATTTTTTATTGCTATTATTAGCAGAGATTTTTTTTAAATGTATCATTTTAAGCAAATACGTTGGCTTTTAAAATGATGACCAGTCTGTAAGTACCTCATTAGCTCGCTAGCTTACTGTTTATTCGCTGCAAATGATGTTAGCTAAAAATTTCCACTCTACACACGAGACTGTGAGCTAACTAGCAAACATACCATAGCTACACTACACTATATTCCACGGGGATTTCCAGGAAAATCCTGATATTTTTGTGTTTCTTTTCTGAAATGATAGCGTGACTTCAGGTTCGAGAAAGCAGGTGAATAAATACAGATTCATCATTCAGATAAATTCGCGTCGGTCTGTTTTCCTGCACATTTTTTTTGCCAACTTCGCTATCTAGCTTACGTACTTTTGCTCGCACATCCAGATATAGAAAAACGCATATAAAAATAATCTTAAAGTGGTGTTTATTCTGTCTAATCAGCCTCAGTTTTTCGCGTATGTATTCACTCCTCGGCTCGCCTTCTTTTTTCCCGCTTTAGTGAGACGTCTGCGTTCTGTCCGAGCGTCTGGATAATCTACAACCTGCCAGGTGATGTACGCTATATACCGCCCGTCACGCGTTCCTCTAACTGCTTCCCCTCCTCCTCGTTTCCGCTACACAAACTCGGACCATCTGCTTCGTGTGAGACATATCTTCGCGCCAGAGTTATGGGTTTTTAACTAGAAATGTAACTTTACACCGCTTGAAACTGGTCGGCTTTTATCGTCTGCTTTGTGCATAATAAGCACCGAAGACAAACGACATGCTGATGGGACCATCTATCTCTCTTTCTCCGTCTCCCTCCCTCCCTCCCTCCATCGCTTACTTTCTACCCTGCTCCGGTCCAAAGTTGTTCCATCAGCTGAAACGGTTTCATTTGCTTTGGACTTTAGTGAATGTTTTGTGGAAAAAAAAACAAAACAAAACAAAACAAACTGAGATTTGTAACTGTGTTGCTCGTCAGTTTGTGAAGTTTAACGTGACATTTCTATCAAAGTCTTATGAACCCTCGGCACCAACACCATGGGGTCGGGAAGCGCTGAATTAAATCTTTGCGGGTGGATTAAAGAGGGATCATCTCAGAAATCTCTGTGTGAACACGTGAACGATATCACATGGTTTCATTTAGTGATTGATAACAAACTTATTCGCTGAACAAATGGAAGCTGCTTCTAGTCTGTGAGATTTCGTTACGCAGCGCGGTGAACAATATGATATTAATAAAATCGTGTCCGGATTCTGTAACAGACGTTGTCATGATTGCGTCTTCTCCTTGTCCAATTACATACAGGATGAAGATCCTCCACCCACAGACCTGCCATGAAGACAACTATGTCCTGCTCACATCATTCATCCAGCTCGTGCACAAAGCCATGCCTTAAGAATATCTTCTATCAGTGAGATGTAAATTTAGCTCAGACTTTATTCGTGGCCTTGGGATCACTCCTACCTACTCGGGTGTAACTGGAGGAGCTCGGACGAGGCCGTGAAGCATTTGGCGGCAGTAAATCTTCACGCTGTCCTGCAATCTGAACTCTGCCACGCTGAGCCTCGCACACTTTCCTCCATGAGGGACTCGCCCTCCCTGCGTCGCTCCGTGAGTCTAACCAGGACCGTGGCTGAATCCGAGCCTTACAAAAACAAGAGCGTGTTAACGGATGCGTTTCAGACGAAAGCAGAGCTTAATAAGGCAAGGAAGCAGCGGTGGAGAACACATCGCCGAGATCTTTTCCACCGATACCGCTCGACTGATTTTCCTTCAACAAGTAGCTTTCTCCATGCAGGAATTTCTTCCATTTGGGTTTATAGACTGTATATAGAAAGATATAAATATATGAACGCATTGCTTTTATTTTCCTCTTAGGACTAATGGACGAGGTTTGAATAGAAATGGGGGAGGAAGCGCTGAGGTCTTCAAACCACTCCAAGTGTCTGTCTGCGCATATGTAGGTTTCGTCTGAATAGCAAAGCTGCAGCCATTATGTCTCTCTTTAACACTCGCTCACAGACATCAATTACTTGCATAAAGGTACGCCAGGAAATGGATAAACGCAGCACACTGATTGGACGGACTGTGTTTTTTTTCCCTGTAGATGCAGCTCTGAAAGATTTTAGGTGGAGATAATTGGGGGGTGTTATTGTTACTAGCTGTGCATTAAGGGGACTAAAAAAAACATTTCCCTTTTAATCTAAACAAACCTTCATGAACATGCAAAAGAACCTGAAATTTTACCCAGTTTGTTTGTCATTCATTAACATCAAGGTCATGATGTCGAGGTCCCTCTCGTGATACGCTGTCTGACCGCAACATGCACATCAATGTGGGACAGAAAAATGCTATAATGTTTGAATTGAATGATGCAGCGTCACAGTGTTGTGTTTATGATCTTTACTCCGCGTTGTTCCGCGTGTGGTCTGTATTCTCACTTAACATAAATAATTCAATAAAAAAGGAAAGTGTGTAAAAGTTTACTGTGAGATCACGTGAACGTGTTTGGTGAATGAAACAAAAATAAAGAAATTTACAAAAGAAAGCTTTATTATTATTAATATTATTATATTTATTATAGCTTCATATAGCATTATTATTAGCGTGAGCATCAGCGGCGAGTCCGTTCAGTCAGAAGAATCCACTCGGTCCCTCATATGTACCCGATGATGTCGTTACAGATGATTGGCTGTCGGCTGCCCGTCTTCATGAGCGCCGTGAAGCGGTTAAAGTCCGAGTCGAGCTCCTGGAGGTCCATGTGAGATTTGTGGAAAAACGGAATTTTCCGCGGAACGTCGACCGGACACGAGAGTCGCTTGGTTGCCGTGGCGGCTCTGTTCGACCGAGACGAGTCTGAGACCAGCTTTTTCTGTCCGTCTACGTTCTGTGAAATCCTCGCTATCCTCCGCCTCACGTTGCCCAGAAAGTCCCTGGCTAACCGTTTGCTCGCGCTAGGCTTCGGTTCTGTCGGTTCCGACGGGCACTCTGGCAGATCCATCCAGTTCTGAATGAGATCGGCGAAGCTGTTATCCCCGAGAACGAGCGGATGCCGGTTGCGCCCTCGCGTCAGCAGCGCCGCCGTCCAGTCCTCGGGTTCGGTCGGCACCTCAAACGACGTCCACTTTTCCAGGCAGGCATCCGACGTGGATTTGGGACGCGTCCTAGAACGGGGGCTCGGCTCTAGATCGAGATCGGCCGACGCGGCGCGTACTTTCCTGAATCGCCGCAGCACCACCGGCCCCTCGTCGGGCCACGACGCCTCTGAGTATCCGGAGTCAAATTCGAGGCTGCTGGCCGCGCTGCTGTCCTCGTCCTCCGGGGGGCAGGATAGCCGGCAAGCCGAGTCGGAGCTGCTGGTGTCGCTGGCGTCACTGATTCGGAGCCGCGCTCGCCGCTCACGCCGGCCAATCAGCAGCTTGCAGGGGCCGGACGAGGGCGCCATCCCGCTGGTCTGGTGTAGCTGTTTCAGGTCCTGCAGGGAGCGCATCATACAGCGCATGTGCTCGCGGAGACACCCACCCGACTCCTGAACACACAACTGAGGAAGAGAGAGAAGAGAAGCGGAGTTAAAACACGGCTGTTCGTAAGAGTGATGTGTGAAACAAACACGTTACGGTGCGATTTTCAGTTTTAATCATCAGTCACGGTGACCAGGATGTCTTGGAGAACGTTTCTTCTGGCAGAAGATTCCTATAATGTTTGAAAAAGACACACTGTTGTGGCAAAACCTGCAAAAACCTTTATACCTTTAAAAATACCTGAAAGTATTCCCGACTCCTCATCCTTTCTGTGTTGATGGAGAGAACAACATGGGATCCATAAACACCGATGTACCAGAACGTCCTGCAGAGTGAGTGCGAGTGTGTGTGTGTCTGTGTGTTTCTTCCTCTAGCAGGTAGTTTTGGTTTTTGACACACTTGGACATGGGGACAAGCTCAGACACGAAGGGATCAGACGGTGAGAGCTGCACCCTGCACTATTCAAAACCAAGAACTACCACAACAACAGTCAGGAACTCGTCATCGGTTTTAATCCAGACTGTTACACCCTGCCGCGGACAAAAAAAAACATGTGGAAGAGAACCTGTCGATATCCGTTAGAGCAGATGGGTCAGCCACACCTGATCGATTAAGAGCTACTCACCATGCCGGCTCACACGCCCAGTCCAGGGGAAAAAACATCATTTAAAAATTCTATCTGCATTCTATCTATATATCTATATATCTATCTTTTTTCTCTCCAACTGCACAGATATTAACAACTAAAACGCAATTTTATAAAAGTCTTGTTTGTGCGTGGAGACGATTTGTCGTCATTCCATCAGAATCTGGCTGAGATCCACATCGACCGTGAACACGCGCCAAATCCTGACTCAAAAATAACCAGACAACTAAACAAGCCTGACTCAGATATTCCTGTGCTGATGACGGGTCGCCTTCTCCCTCAGCCGTCCACCATGATCAGGAAAATCTGTCCAAATATGGGAAACACAAACCCAATGTGTCCAATGCATTTGCAATGCTACATCTCAGAAAGCTGTCTGTCCGCTGTCTCACCAGTCCTCCACCACAGCGTCCCAGTTATTAATCCTCACACCATGATCGTCACAGGACATTAACACATTACTGCACAATTATTTTTCCTGCAACTTACGCCGAAATCTCACGCAGCGAGCAGACGATGCAGACGATGCAGACGATGTCCTGATGCTGTCTTCCAGTCTGTAACCCTGGACTGCGAGCACTGACCTTAAATGCCGCCTACCTACATGCGCCTTCATCCCACGCCAAACACAGGGCGGGACGATGCGTTCATGACGGCGAGATCGTGTGATAAACTTGGAAATAATTTTGCAGAATTTTGCAGAAACACGTGAGTCTTGGGTGTCGTCCACAAGCCTCGTGCAAATCTTTATATTATTACTTACAAGCGTCTATACAGTTTGTCCTAAACCAGGTCTGCAAATCAGCTTTTCAGATACACGTTCCTGCCAGATGTTTACGAAGAACTTTTCCGTTAAGCTACTCGTCAGCTACATTACTGCTGTGGGAAAAAACTGCAGAAGCAATAAACTAAATGTCAGAAGTGATTAATTACATGCGAGGACAAAATAGCTTTGTGCAGAGCAAATTTGATTATTCGCCAAACTGGTTCTTGCTAGTTATCATAGTATCAAGATCTACTTTGCAAACTAGTTTTAACGAAATGATTCATAAAGTCGATCAGGTTTTCTACCTAACAAGACGAAAGAGTAATAATAAAGACGGACTAATTATGTTTATGTTTATGCATTCAGGCAGAAGTGTTGTGTCTGAGTCACGGAGCGGTGCTGCAGGTCACATCGCCTCTGATAAAAACACTCCTGCGTTTGTGCACAAGATCTCACGCTTCATCTCTAAATCCCATCTTGGACAGAACGCACGCTTCTCCTGATGCAAGGACTGATAACCCTGAGTCTCAGTAAAGGGACCTCTAACAAAATCAACTGTTCCAAATGCTGTCACAGAGATTACAAAAAAAGCAACAACAAAAAAAACAGCATCACTTCACTTTGCAGCATCAAATTCAGGTGTTTTCAGCAAACTATGGTATTTTTTTAATTTAACTTATATATAAAACAATATGTGTCACAAGTTGATTCATCAAGACATTGCAATATTCTGTAGTCATTATTTTTTTATATTTGCACATATTCATTTAATTATTTTTTATCTATCTATTGATATACTTTTTTATACATTATACTCTTTTTATTTTAGTAATTTCTTTTGTAGTATGGTCTGCTACATGTTTATTGTCTATTACTTTACTATCCTGGCTACTTTTAGTTGGAAATATCTTTTGGGATCAATAAAGTATCTCTCTATCTATCTATCTATCTATGCATGCTCAGACATGAGGAATGAGTAAAGTTGTAGTTATAATGCACACATGCAGAAGTAATGCGTCTAATTTAATACAAGTCCAGATGAAAATCAGAGCATGCAATAGAGAAAGTTTATGTTTGTACACATCTGTGTGGGGATCTGATGCAGTTTATGCAGCTCTGGTTTACAGGGTTAATCCACTCTTTATCTGTATTCAACTTAAAAAGTTTAGACACACACACACACACACACACACACACACACATTACATATACAATCATATTTCATAATAAATGTAATGTGCTTACCATATCTGTTATTCTGCCAAAGACTCAGGAATCAGTTCAGTCTCTCCAAAAGATTTTTTTTTAATGGTTGCATTAAAAAAAAAAGTGTGTGTGTGTGTGTGTGTGTGTTTGAGTGTGTGTAGTAATATAAATATAACACAGAAAGACTTATAATCCAGATGTTACTCTGATCCCTCTCAGCTCTTGGGGGAATGCGCTCGTGGCAGCTGCGAGCGTCAGGTTTGAGCGCGTGCCTTGTTCTGGCGCGTGCCAATGAGAAGCTGTGCTGGAGAAGTCGGCCAATCAGAACGCAGGTAGGCGGGGCGAAACCCGAGCGACCGTTTTTTTTCTCTCTCTCTCCGCTATTGGCCCCGCCCACTCTTTAATGTTACCGCCGTAAAACAAGAAGCGCGAAACCGAACTGCTGCACAAGAAGAGCGAGAGAAA
>QMIH01001028.1:4239-19774 GCA_003987875.1 Clarias batrachus
AGATGATGCAGTTTGTAAATATCCCTCTCAAATAGCAAACAAACAAACAAAAAAAAAAGAGTTGCCGTGCGGGCTCAATTTGTTTCTGCTCCTGCTTTTCTTTTTAAAACTGAAGCTCTGCAGCTTTTTTGGGTCGGAAATGTATTGTTTTTTTACTTTATTTTAATTTCTTTTTTTTTTTACAAACACTTCCTAGGTGAATCCACCTTGCAGCGCCTTACGTCTCTACGACTCRACCTTTCAGAGCTCGTGCTGAATTTCAGGTCTGTGATCCAGGACTCTTTAATTAATAGAGCCTTATACATGAATAATGGCATTATGAGGGGAAAAAAATACATTATATAAAACCTCCAGAACTCCACAGTAGTAGCCTAAACGACAAAACACACACACACACACACCATACACACAACCCCACACCTCTACGCGAATACCTCCGATGTCCGACATGTCCGTAAATGGACCGCATCGATCCTCTGGACCCTGGTGGTCTTCAGTTCTATTACAAAACTTTTTTTTTTTAAGCCTGATTTTTTTTTCCTTTCTTTTTTTTCCTTCAGCTTCTCTTTTTGTCTTTCTTATTCAAATACGTAAACGTCGATCCCGGTCGTTTTCCTCCTCCTCCGCGTTTCCTTTGTGTCTTTTGCGTTAATGTGATGGGATTTCTGTACGTCGTGTTCGACTTGGAGGAAATGTTGAGGTTTATTCTCGCCTCGCCTCGCTCAAATCAGAGTCCGCTTTTCCCAGTAATCACCCGGTTGTCATGGCAACTCGACATCCTCATTAGATCGAGCGTGGAAGTGGCGTTTCAAACATTCATGCCCCACACGCACACACACACACACGCACACAACAAGATGAAATTACTAAATTACACAAAATGTCCCCTGCTGATGAATTTCATGCATTTTGGATCCATTTTGTACAAAAATAAATAACTAAATAGAAATAAATAAATAAATAAATAAGACTCATTAGGGCTGGCGGATCAACAAAACATCATGCCACGATACGTTAAAGTATTTCAATGATATTTCATGATAATTTATGATGTCTAAAATGATTTTTTTAGACAAAAATTAATTCTATTTTAAATAGGGGGGAAGCAATTCTAATAATTCCAATTTTTTTTTTTTTTTTTAGTACATCACATGATCATTTTCTAGTTTGTAGTTATAAAAAAAAATGTTTGACCAACGTGTTTGACCAAAGGAACCTGYATGTCAGAGTTCAGGGGTGTGATTAAAATCATGGGTTTATGATTCATGTACCAAAAAAAGAGAGAAAAAGAAAACAAATTTTTGCATTTTGTTCTAGTTATCCCTCGAGATCGATAGAGGGATAGAAAAAGAAAGAAAGGCTTCAGTGCTTGAACAAGACAATAAGATGGATGTTTTCTCCCTTTTAGCTGCCAACACACACACTTTTTCACCCAGCCTGCTTTCTAACCCTGAACATGACACACACACACACACACACACACAGCGTAACGAACTGGACTGTGGCTCTGAATAAATTCATGTTGATGAAGGCAGCAGGTGGGGTGATGATGAGAAACCCCTCGCTGCGGTTCGAAACCAAGGCATCAATATTCAGCRGCTGGATCTCCGCTAATAAACCGGCGGAAATTGAACATTTTTAATTGGAGATTCAGGTAGAAACGGCGAATTTCCATGGTGGAGCAACCAGCCAATCAGATTCCTCGTAGAGAATTTAGCTTATTTGAAGCAGACAAAAAAAAAAACTAACAAAAAAAAAAAAACGTATATCATCACGATTCTTGAAGAATTTTCTACGCTACATGAGATATATCACAATATAATACAAGCTTCCTCAAAAACTAAAATAATTCCTCATCCATGGACAAGTCATTCCTTTTTTTTGCTTTTAAAAAAACTTGAAAAAAAAAAAGATTCATTTATTTTTTATTTTAAATTGTTCTTTTCTTAAAATATACAGTATAGAAATTTTTTACATATTAAAGAATGTAATAAATTGTAACAGCAACCACTTCCACAATTTTTTTTTCTTCACTGAAGCATTTAATTTAAAAAAAAAACTAATTTCCCCAAATTTCCCAGAGAATGCGTTGCTATGACAACAGCTATTACAGTATCAATCAAGACTGCTCGATTATCTCGGGCAACATTTATTTAGATCATCGTTAACACGATTACTCTTTGCTTTTGGAAACATTGTGATTCTTTTTTCTGTTAAATTTTTTTTTTTTTTTTAAATGGTGGATTTTGTAAAAGCTTTTAAACACAATTCAACTGAAAAACAATTAACACGTTTTTTTTGTTGTTTTTTTTTAAATGAGATAAATGCCCCATCCTGGCCGAGAGGGATTTTGGGGTTTTTAGTGCACTGCAGTAAAGCAAACAAGTCAAAGTGGGATTTTTGGTAGAATAATAGAAGGAGAGTCATTTAAATTTTTTCTCTATCCGGTTACCTCCACAGCCCTAAGTTTAATATTTTATCGTCGGATCATCCAGCCCTAATGAATAACTCGGGTTTAAAGTGTGACTTCCGGCGAGTCCTAAAACAAAAGTAAAAAAAATCGTTTCGATTCCTACTTTCAATCTTTACCGAAATCAATGTGCATATAATAAGGTTTAGCTACTTCCAAAGACGTCGTTATTAAAGTTTTTATTAACATGATGTTGATTAAAGCAGAGCAAAAAGAACAAATTTCAGTCGGGGAAAAAATTATCACATCTCAATGTTTTTTTTTTTTTGTGCAACAAAACCTACCTGGGGGAAGAAAAAMATGCAGTAAATGAAATCGCTCAGCAGACTGTTGGCCTACCCTAAAGAGTTAAACGTTAATTAGGAGAGCGTTCCCCCTTCTCTACATTTAAAAAAAACGAGTCACTTCATCATCAGCGTTTACGTTCCACGCTCGCAGCTCCGCCCTCTTCACTCATTTACACCTTTTATGTGTGTAAGTTTTGCTTTTTTTTGTTTGTTTTTTCCTTTCTTTCCCACCCTCCAGTGATCATGTGACTATACAGATTATTTGATTGTAATTTAAAAAATTTWAAATAACCACAGCAGTGAAGACGTGCTGTTAGATTCCTGTTGAACGGGTACAAGATGATCACGTGCACATCGTCTGTTCAGTCTCGTCTTTTTTTTCTCTTAATAAATAAATTTAAAAAATAGATATATATAAATACTTATCAGCTCTTTGACAGAACTAAAGTGATTTATGATTTTTGTTTTTTGTTGGGAATTTCTGTACTTGTACCATAAATCTATTTTGCTCTTTGTATCACTTGTATCATTTGTATCAATAATAAAATATTTATATGTCAAATGTAAAAAAAAGGTAACTTTATTTACAATTTTTTAAACAGGAAAACAATGTGACGCAACAACACAACAGGAGAATCTGGCGAATCAGAACTGCTCAGTTGCGTCTGTATTCACGGTCTCTCCATTTTTCTCTGTCTCTGTCCCTGTTGTTTCTGTCTCTGTCTCGTTCCCGGTCGCCGTTTCGGTCTCGTTCCCGGTCGCCGTCTCTCTCTCGCTGTCTCTCCTTCCATCTTTCCCTCTCTCTGTTCTCGCGTGCACTCTGCTCGTCTTTCCCCCTCGCCTCGTCTCCGTCTCTACCCGCTCCTGTCCTCCGTTCGTCCCTCTCTCTATCCCTCTCTCCCCTCCTCTGATCCTCTGCTGATCTTTCCCGCGAGCTCTTCGTCTCCGGCGCACCCTTCAGGGCGTACTTCTCATAGCCGGCGTCCTCTTTCTCCTTCTTCACGCTCGCACCGGCGGTCGGGTGTGACGGGTCGGTCTGCGCTGCGCGCCTTTCCGCTTTCGCTTCCTTCTTCTTTTCTTTTTTCTCCTTCTTCTTTTTCTTCTTTTCTTTTTTATCTGGTGAAACAGATCATGTGATACGGTCACTCCTCTGAATTGTAATGCTCTTCATGAATGAATAATTAAACGATCGAAGGCTCACCCTTTTTCGGCTTCTTTATCGGTAAGAGATGCTCGTCTTCCGATTCCGACTCGGGCGAAGAAGGCAGTTTGGGGGCGCAGCCTTCCTCCCTGAGGCGTTTGGTGATGTCGTCGATGTCCTCGGAATCTTTGGGTGGACGGTAATTAGCCACGTGGTCCACGCGTAACGTTCGGCCTTTGATCTGTGGATGAAAAAGCGATGACGTAAACGCGCATTTTCAGTGGAATGACCTTTTAATACATTCATTACTCGTACAGGTGGCGCTCTAAACTATTCCCCAAACTGCACACATTTAATGTGTGTTGTGGTTATTTATAGCTCATACAGACTGGTTTTATCCATGTATTTATTTATTGAAATGTGAGCGATATTATGATCAGTGTTTATAACAGAAAAATGCAGAATCTGGTCAGGTTCGATTCGTTTCAAGAAGCTCTGACAAATTTTTAGTCAATATTTAATTTCTCTTAATCGATACATATAATAAAACTGTAAAGTGGGCGTGTCTGTACATTGAAGATATTTTGCAAAATTATTTTTTACATTTGCAGAGACATACGATGAGTAATAGATGATGTTTTGGGGAATTTTTGTGTTTGTGAATGCATCGCATAAAAACTACTAAACAAATTTTTATGCAGTTTTTTTATGCAGGTGTATTTGATCAAGCTTGAGGTAACATAGGTTTTGTTTCATCGCAATCGGCCCACGGGAAGAGAAGACATGCTACTTTGAAATTTAAATGGGAATCATTCGTTTATCTCAATTCAACAGGTGGCGCTGTACCTTTTTATAATACTTATGAGTGTACAAACTAAACTCATCTGTTAAACACGAGCTTAAACAAAACATAACATTTTAAAAGTAGAGAAAAAGAAAAGAGGTCACTGTTTCTTTATAATCCTACAGGTGGCGCTCTAAACTATTCCTGACACTGGCATCCTGTGTGGTAGAAAGAAGAGCGGAGATACGCTCTTCTCAGTAACGATGTAGCTTTTTCTTGAATTTTATTTGAAGTTAATTTGTATTGTTTACATATTGTTGTATTGCGCTTGGGTTCTTAAGTGAGGGAAAAAACTAACGCTATAAGGAACGGGYTACATTTACCCGGGCTCTACCTTAATGCCGTTGAGGTTATCCACTGCTAGAATCGTGCTCCTCTGATCCTCGTAGCAGAGAAAACAAAACCCCTTGGACTTTCCCGTCTTCTTATCTCGCACCAGGTTGATGTTGGCGATCTCTCCGTACCTGACATGCAGACAGGAAGCACAGCGAATGAGTTAGATGTGTGTGTGCTTTTTTTCCTTCACGTTAACAGTGACGAGGAAAAGAAGATATCTACAATATCTGCAAAGAAAAAAAGCAAATGGGACGTACTGTGAGAAAACACAGACGATGTCTCCTTCTGTCAACTCGTACGGAAATCCACCTGTAGATCAAAGTCAAAGAGAAAGAAATCATCATCATTATCAAGCTCGACGGTCACGAGCAACCTGGACCCGTATTTATTACTGAGCGTTTCAGAGAGGGAAAATAACTCCAAGTGGCCAAAAATTCTCAGATTGATGCAATTTTGGTCCTACTTTCAGGAGTAGGAGTAAGAGCAATTAATCAGCATTCTTAGATTAGGAAATCTCCATCAAGATAAAGGAGAGGTCAAAGGTTATTAGCAGTAATGAAGGAATTACTTTCGGGTAGAGACGCGTGTGGAAGAGAGACGTTTTAGTAACACGGAGCTCATAAAAGATACATCTGGACAAAAATTTTATCCTTTTTGTGACCGATCATGTGTCACTGCTCAATCGACAAACATTTTCTCCATAGTATCTAAGGTATTTCCTGCTTTCCTCCATGATTCAACACTAAGAAAGTGGGACTGGGGGCAAAAATGCCATAAATGAGAGACAAGGTGAAAGCCACTGCTGACCAAAAATGGTCTCCATGGAAACCAGGGCAGGTATTTACTCAAGCGTCTCAGAGCCAMTCCTAAAACAGTTAATGCAGKACTAGTGTGGCTTAATGGTTCACACTGTCGCCACGCTCCTGCAGGGTCCGGGTTCGATTCCCACCTCGGGCTCTGTGTGCATGCAGGTCGCGTGTTCAGGTATTTTGTCTCACCGATGAAGATCCACGCGCTGTCCTTGTACTCCGAGTGCCACGAGACCGTGTCCTTAATGCCGAGATGAGCCTCTCTCTCATTCAGCTCATTAATCAGCTTCACTTTAGTGAGAGGACTAACAAAAAAACAAAACACTCACAGTTAGCCAGAGATCATGCTAGCCTGATAGCACAGCTGGGATTTTTATTATTACTTTATTTTTAGTAGTAGTAGTATCATTATTATAAGTTCAACTAGATTATACACTACACAAATTCGTAGCGTTAAAAATAAAATCAGACTAATAACGCCGTAACACGCTGAAAATGCCACTTACTTCATGGTCGGTTTGTTTTCTTGAACACACGCGCATGTATTTCCGGTGGGTGTATCATTCCCTTCCGGGTCGAAACACCGTCGTGAAATCTATCGTTCCGGACTGAAATGTAAAAAAAAAAAAAAAAAACGTAAAATAATACACATTGTACATGTATTATAGTATTAAACAAATCCATTCATTATTTATATAGGTAGATAGAGACAGAGAGTCAGACAAAAAATGTGTACACGCTTCAGGAAAAGAAAAACAATGTGATGTACAGCTCTGAAAAAAAAAGAGAGAACTGCAATTTACTCCAGGAAACTTCTGGAATGTCGTCGAGAGTTTGCTTGTTTGTTTGTTAGTTTTTTTGCAAAAAGAGTGGTATAAAGTTACCCAACAGCAATGTGAAACACCAGTGTTTCTAGAGCTAAACACATGAAAGCTGTAATTGTAAATTGGGGTTATTCCACCAAATACTGATTTCTTAATGTTATTTATTCAAAGCATTAACACAATTTTTTGCATTCGGTTTTATTTAACATTAACATTCACAGCATTTTGCAGACACCCTTATTCAGAGCGATGTACATTTTTTATCACATTATCGGCTCCATCTGAGCAGTTGAGAGTTAAGGACCGTGCTCAAGGGCCCAAAAGGGACAACCTGGTGGTCATGGGATTTGAACCTGAGACCTTCTGAAATGTTCCCCCGATTTGAGTTAATACGGCTCTGCAAATACTGTATGACCTTGGGTTATTTTGATGTGTTGTGATGTTGTCATGTCCTTTAAATATACGTACACTCCAAATAACAACAGTTATACAATATTTTGAATTAAAAAAAATATTATCAGCAGTTATCAGATACATGCACCTGTAGAAAACAAATATTTAAGGAACTGATTATTTTGCAGTGTCTCTTATTTTCTTCCAAAGCTGTATATCATATTAATATAATATTAAGAACATTATCACACTACTAGCATAATATTATCATATATGGCGGCACTGTGGTGTAGTGTTTAGCACTGTTTCCTTGCACGTCCAGGTCCTGGGTTCAATTCCAAAGACATGCCGATTAGGCTTACTGCCGCTCCCACGTTAGCTGTATTGTGTGAATGCTTGTGTGAATGTTGACCAGGGCTTCCTAGATGGATGGATGGCTTATTCAATTTAATCTTATTTGTACAGTGATTTTAATAATTGTCATTGTTGCAAAGCAGCTTTACACAATCAAAAGAAGAAGCTTATCATATATAGCAATATATAACATATAGCAATAAATTTAGTGTTAAAATATTTTAAGTTTTTCTTTTCCTGACGTGTTTATGCATTTTTGGCTGACTCTGTATATACTTTACATATAATTGTATGACTTTTTTTTGATTGATTTGTTTTCACTTTTGTATGGATTTTCTTCTACCTTTATCCGTGGCCTCAAGATGCTCAAAAACGTATGAAACTCGGCAGACAGGTTGAAATCTGCTGCTATTAGGATGCCTGAGAGTTTGGGCACCAGTGACACTGGGTCTTCCCACAAGATTTTGCGGCATAGCTCATACACACTTGCACGTATGCACATGAAAACCGGTACACATTTAGAGCTCATGGAGCTGAACAACTTTTGCATTACATGTCATGGGCTCAGTTCAACAGGAAGTCGGTTATTTTGGGTTCTTTGCAAAACACCCCCAATGGATTTTGAAGTACTCCTCCTAGGGGATTTATACGATCACCAACAAACCGGGCCGATGTGATCTAAAGACACCGAGGATGCAAAATTGTGGAGGGATTTTTGATCTCAATAATCTGCAGGTTTTCATTCCAACCAAAAAGTTACACCCGATTGCACTCTTTTGATTCATTGTTCTTGGCTTTCAACGGAACTATCAGGTGTGGCTTCTGCTTGGTTGGAATGAAAACCTGCACGCACACACGCACACAAAGGCCCATTCTGGAAAAGATTGGACACAGCTGAAGTTACACTGCAATCATTATACATAAACAGTTCCCACAAAGTTAGATGCACACGGTTGTATTAACACCCTTGTTTGCTGTAGCATGAAAATGTTCCTTCTTTTATCCTACGAGGCCCAAACCTGTTCCAGCATGACAATGCATTAAAGCGAGCTCCATAAAGACATGCTGTGTTAACTTTGGACTGGAAGAACCTGAGTGTCCTGCACAGAGCCCTGGTTGAACTCAGTCCAAGTGAACACCTTCATAATGAACTGGATAAACAGGAACTTCCTCGACATCCCGACATCAGCACCAGATTTCACCAACGCTCTTGTAGATGAATGAACATGAATTCCCACAGCTAAGCTCCAAACTCTAGTGCAAAGCCGTCTCAGAAAATATGTTAGTATTACTTAATATAACTGCAAAGGGGAAGAAATCTTGAATTTATTTTAACGCTTGATGGTCAGGGATCTACACACCTTTGGCCTTACACACCATGTGGCCATAGATTTAATAAAAATCTCAGAGTAACATCTTAATTCATAGCTTGTAATTGTCAAAATGAATTTAATTAAAGTGTATTGTCAGATGAAAAAATATTAAGCTCCATGTGTGGGCTTCATCTGAATTGTCTGGTTTCTTCTCACCTCACAAAAACATGCCATAATGTGACGTTAAATCGCCTGGGTGTCCTGGTGTGCGTTATTGCCTGGCATGATGTCTCATTAAGGGTCCCCTGCCACGCCCAGTCACCACTACTCTGACCAGGAAAAAGTGAATACTATACTGAAGCTGATTGAATGAATGACTACACACACACTCACACACTACCAGTCAAAAGTTTGGACACACCTTCTAACTCCTCGGTCGTTCCTGATTTTTATTTCTCTCTACACTGTAAAACAATACTGCAGGCGTTTATCCAAAATACACAATAATCTCCTCTGAMCAGTTGATATTGAGATGTATATCTGCTACTTCTGCTCTGTCAAGCTTCATAACGGCTCTAATCTGAGGTGCTGGTTGTTAATTGGTGATTTCTGAGGCTGGTGACTCTAAATGAACTTCTCCTCTGCAGCAGAGCTAACGTTTTGGTCTTACTTTCCTGGGAAGGTCTTCATGAGACACAGTTTCATCATGGAGCGCGATGGGAAGATGACGGTAAGAACCGTTCCAGAACACTCTCACTCACTCATCGTCTATACCGCTTAATCCTGTAGACAGGTTCATGGGGGGCCTGGATCATATTGGATCGACTTGACAGTGTGCCAATCCATTGTAGGGCACACATACACACACTCACACACTACGGGCAATTTAGGAGCTCCCAATCTGCAGGTCTTTGGACTGTGGGAGGAACCCGGAGTACTCGGACTCAACCCACCAAGCACAGGGAGAACATGCAAACTCCATGCACACAGAGGTGGGAATCGAACCTGGACCCTGGAGGTGCAAGGCGACAGTGTTATCCACTAAGCCACCATGTTACCTGTTCCAGAACAACTGATCTAAAAGAAATCTTTTTGAATGTTACTTTAAAAGGCACCTCTGTCAGAATAGGTCGGGGTACTCTCCTGTACTCTCCTGCACAGCTTTCTGCATTCTTTCTGTCTCCTAATGTATATCTAACTGAGCTACGTCAGTGACTTACTGAAGAGAATCTTTATTTCAAGAAAAACAGTAAAGACACACATGTACAGTAAAAAGTACCTTAAATTCGGACTGCTTCCMATTTTACATACAATCCCGAACAGCTTTTTTTTTAAAACAATACTCCCTTTACTATCTTTTTGGTCCAGATGTTTTTTGTTTTTTTTTCTGGATCCCAGTGCATTTCAGTACTCATCGCAGTTATCCCCCCAAAAATCCCAATGCAATAGCATGTAGCTTAAAGTTTCCTTGAACAATAATAAAAAATATTGGACCAAACTGTGATGATGACCAAACAGGAATAATACTTCCTAAATAATTTATTTTACATTAACAAAAAAAAAAACATAAAAAGTACTTTTTCTCGTTTCTGGGGCGGGGCCGTCACTGTACAGTACATCTCTATCTTGAAACCATAAATAATTGAAAGGTATATAATTAGTACATAAGCAGCCCTGATGTACCTCTTTAATATAAAGGCATCTCACCAGGTGAAACATACATACAAAATGTATAAAAGAAACATGGAAAGTCTTTTCAATAACTTTCKTTCAGTATTTCAGAGTGTACCAAGGTAGTGAAAAGGTCTTGGTTTCAAATGGTTTCAAGAACTGGGTCAGGTGTATTGTACTGTTGAAAAAGATTAGAGTTGAGATCCCCAAGAAAGAAAAAAAAACTGCATTTATACAAAATTTGCCTGCATTTATACAAAATTCACATACAAACATTTGAATCAATCGTGTTAGCCATGGTCATCTGTTACAAATTTACATCGAGAGCGCAAACAACAGGAATTGAGACATCGAGGCCATAAAAGGTTACGGTCTTCGGATTTCACTTAAGTAGAAGAAAGTGAGCCAAAAGGTCAATAAAGCCATCTGYTCCATCGCGTGAATAAAACAGGCAGACTCTCAAGACTCCACATCCATTACGGGATACAGCTCTTTTCCGGTTGTTGATGTCAAAACACTTAACCGTTTCCCATGAGCGCCGGASTGTAAAGTAAAGTACTGAAAGGACCGCCGTTGTTTGTTCCACAGAGTTCGGACACGTCGCCACCGCGAGAGGACCCGTAGCAGGCTTCCTAAAAAATGATCTGAAGGGTCTAAAGAGTTGTTGTCTGAGTGGACGACGTCTGGTCCGAGGCACCTTTAACGCGGCACTGGCTGACTTTGAAACAAGCAAACATGTCRCAGAGTTGTTGCCGTACCTCCCTCTGCCAGAAGGCGTAAACCAGTGGGTTGATGAGGGAATTGGTGAGTCCAAGCATCCAGAAATGGTTTTCTATAAACCAGTACAGCTCGCATGGTGGACACAGCACCTGTATCACGTTAACCACGAAGAAAGGGCACCAGCACAGGGTGAAGCATCCCACCAGTAAGGTTACGGTCCGGAACGGCTTGATGTGCGCGCAGTAACGCGTCGGAAGGAGGCAGCGGGAACTCACTTGCATGGCTCGCTCGATGCGCCTCTGATGGCTCCAGGCGATCTTCAGGATGTCTAGATAAAAGTAGATGAAGACCAAGAGTATGGGGAAGAAGGTGGCACAGAAGACTATGATGATTCCGTGAGGGTTGATGACAGAGAAGAAGGTACATTTCATACCGCTTTCATACTGAAGGTCCTGCATGGTCTTTAACATATTGGGCAGGAATCCCAGGATGGCCGAGAGCAGCCACAGACACACCAACAGGCCGGATATCATCTTGGTGCCCATGAGTTGCGAGTAGCGCAGGGGTACCTTGATCGCTACGTATCGGTCGAGCGAGATGAAGAACATGGTGAAAATCGATGCAGCGCTGGGCGTGATAACAAGAGACATGCGCAGCAAGCACATTCCCTTTGGCATCACCACCACGTGGCTTTTAAATTCATCGACCGCGATTGCCGTGATAGCCAGACCCACTAGGATATCAGAGACGGCCAGGTTTAAGACGAAGCTCCAGCTGTGATTGCTCCCYTTACGGATCAACAGGACCAAAGCGATGGCCACCAGGAGGTTGGTAAAGACGATCAGGAAGGATTCGACGCTCAGAATCCAGCCGATTRCGACTCTGTTGGGAGATTCCTGAGCAGCGGTTGTGAAGACCGGCATAGCTGAAGTCACCGCTTCTAAGTCGTCATTCATCACTGGTGTGAAAGGTATAATCCCATTCGGAGTGATCAACATTGCCCTTACTGTGCTCAGTGTTGGGAATTTACTCTACACTGAGTTCACATCACACATGGTCCAGAGAGTGATGCCTCGGATTGGGCTGGAAAAACAGTGTCATATGTCAGAAGCCGGAATGTTTTTTCGGAGACGCCTCTTTGTCACGGCTCGTTTTTTTGACTGGTCCGACCCTTGTCCAGTCTGGCTGTCATCCAAGTCCCATCTCTAGTGCATACTTCCTGCTTGAAGATGCTCTTTTACCATCAATGTTCTGTTTTTGAAATTGCAACGTAACCCAAATATGATTTACACGCTTGAGAAATGTTGRTGGTGTTTTGGTCTAGTTATTAACATGTTATTAGGGGGAGTGCTATTAGTARCACATACATTCCTACCAACCAGACACGTGATACACATGTGTATCTCTCTTGTAAGTGTAGTTCAGATTTTAACCAAGAACGGACACGTTGGTGAAAATGTTCCTCCTGTGTGATTTCGTATGTTCAGCCGTAATGGTCTGTAAAATGTCCTTAAACAGAATGAGATAACCAGGGGAAGAGTGAAAGAGCAGTGGGAAGGGATTTCCAGTAGAACGGCCTCATTATCAGTAAGAGGTTGCATRAGTGTATAAAGGTATCATCYCAAAACTATTTATTGCGTCAGGATACAGACAGTTAGTCAGATAGATAGATAGAGACGTTTAATGGTTTCAAGGCCAAGATCAAGTGTGTGTGTGTGTGTGTGTGTACATATAAATAGATACATGAATTGAAATACACTGCCTCACTAAAAGAAAGTCTCTATTTGAAATTAAATTAAAAAATACGAGCCAGATATTAGCAAATTAAGAGCCTCTAACTGATAATTAATCATTTTCAGGCGCAACAATTATTTTAATCCTAAGTGAGTACAATCTCATTTCTTAAACAACCATGTCAGTACACATACAGCATACTCAACTTTTAGAGAAATAAAAAAAACCCCACAATATTTCACATTGCTGAATTAAGAACGGCCTCGCGCAGCAGGTATCTAGTTCAAAATCCTAACTTGACTCAACTTGTGATTACATATTTAAGTCAGCTCAAGTAGTACTGATTGTGGGCTAGTGATGGGAAGTTTGAATCATTTTAGTGACTCGGTTCATCAAAATGAACGAATCTTTTTTTTTTTTTTCGAGTCATTTAGTTCGTTTCGTTCTTTTGACCAAAAATAAAATAAAATGTTACATTTTCAATAAACAGACCCCCAACACGTCTACATACACAAATCCTGGCTAAACAGAATGAGCAGCTCATCATCATATCTTCTAGTCCGAGTCGTTTGTTTTTTTTTTAAAATGAATTGCACGTCATAGCGTCTATGGGAGTCATGTGACAAAAGAACAAATATTCAGACCAAATGACTCAAAGGTAACGACTCATTTCTGTTTCCTGTACAGAACCCAAGGAGGTTTTGCGATGCTTTGCGCATGCACGCCCAGTAGAAAATGAAGAAATCACTCTGCRAGACGACTCGTKCTTCTGAATCACGTTAAAGATTCGTTCAAAAAGAACAAATCGTTCATGAACGACCCATCACTACTGTGGGCTCAATKAATTATATTCCTCTAGAATTAAAACACAAACATAGAAAAATAAAAAAAACACTCTAAAAACCTGATCTAGAATCACTGAACCCTTGTTCTTCACCCTGAACTGCCCATTATATGGTTTCTCTAACAACTTTGCTAGATAAACTTCAGTTTGTTTGTGATTATTATTGTCGTGCTGCAACACCAAAATACAGTCACGAGTCAGGACCGGTCAGAGATTTACAGTGTGCACAATGACGGCCGGCTCGCACCAGCAGACAATGCGGCAGACGTATTCATCCCTGCTAGAGTGTTCATTGCTATTGAGACGCGCACTTGCTCAGCAGTTATTTCGCTGGTTGCCAGACAGCAGGTTACACACGCAGCAGGACTCACTCCTCAGCTACACGCTAGCTTTAACTTATCTTTAACTTTACCTAACCCATAAACAAGAATCTTCTCGAGCGCTCACTCGAGGCGACTTCGTCAGGTTCTTCAGGCTGCTGAGCTGAGGATGTCTTTAAAGCGGAAACTCCTATCCATGCTCTTGTGCTGTGGGTATTTTGTGGCCTCCATTTTTTGCCTTCAACCGGACAGGAACATGTGTCTTCCTCGTGGCACGCGGTAAGTCGCTGCTTTTGTTTTTGTTTTTTTGGTAAATGTTGTTTTTCTGTTTTGGCCAAACAAACAGAGGTTCGGGAGGTTGTTCAGGTTGCCATGATGGGATTGCCTTAAAGGTCACATAAGATCCTCCCATTTTAGACAAATTCATATACATCATAAAGGTCTCCAAAGTGTGTGTTGATGTTCCAGCTAAACTACAATCCAGAATTCTGTTTTGATTTTCTTTCCAAATGTGTMGTTTCAGTGTCTGTAGCTTTAAACTATTTGCCTCCGAACGCCCCTTTGATAAAGTGCATCGTTCTGGCCAATCAAATTGCAGCGACCGGAAGCGTCCATGTTCGGGACCTTAGAGTATAAAGCATCTCCCTCGTTTAAGCCGTGGTTAATACAACAATGGAGGAAGGACAAACAGGATGGAATGTGTGTGTGTGTTTTTTTCCGCATGTTTTTGGTCTGTTCACACAGAATGGAGAGGTTTCTAAATGTCCAAACATTTTTAAAAGAGAATTTTGTACTGTATAATAGGTCCACTTTAAAACGTCATTATCCTCCTCTATATCCAGGTACCAAATTCAGTGAGAATCTCTTTCATACATTTACAGCAAACAAAGAGATTGATTAAAAGCATCAAGGTTTGAAACTTTATGTTGTGGAATATTTCCAGCCAATTCAAAACTCAGTTTTGTCTCCTCAACTCATTTCTGAAATATTCCTAGTTTCAAAGTTGAATCAGGACACACTTGAGATCGAAGGGATTTTTCTAAAGTGTTTGTTTTGTTTTTCCTTCCTATAATCCTATTATTTTTTTTATTCCTATAATAAAAAAAACTCTTTATTTATTTATTTATTTATTTATTTATTTATTTTTCATGTGCAATTATAATAATTAACATCAGAACGAAAAAGCTTTTATTTACACACATTTAAGATGCCCATATCAATTTTATTTTTAGAGTGCTCGTATTTTAACATTTGCCTTTTTTTAAAATCCATTCAGGAGTCTGATAACGATTATTCAGCAGCTTTACCAGCGAGTCGGGAGGTTTCTGCGTCCAGCGCCGTGACACTACACAAGGATTCATCTCGACTTATTTTTCAAACCAGGATGAAAGTCAAAAACCCTGCGATTTCTTACATCTTCTGATCTGGCATCATGAATCGTAAAATCTGTTCCTTAAAGGTTTTCCTGAACTTCC
>QMIH01001028.1:28674-46715 GCA_003987875.1 Clarias batrachus
TTTTTTTTTTTTTCTTCTTTTTTTTTTTCTTCTTCTTAAAAAGAACACTTTACGAGTTATGATACTCAGCATGTCCAATTAAATGTCTTGGTCCATGACCAGTTGTTCCTTATGAATCTAGCCGATGGTCCGTCTCGCTGGTCCGTCCTCGGTTTGTTTAGTAACACAGCAGAGCATCGCTGATGCATTTTATCCCGAACACAACGCAAACGGTGTTTGTTCACAAAATATGTGTAGGCAAGAACGGTACGTGGAGGAAACGTGACGGATTTGATTATTCATCCTGAGAGCACATAGAGCGTCTTTTTATTAAACATGAATAACAAAAGGCTCATTGAATAAAAAGTGTCATGTCTGAGGAAGTAAGAAATATCCCTAAAAATACATGAACCATTGTGACGCCTTTGGAGACAGACCGTCAATTAYTATTATACTGTACTATATCGTAATTAACACCGTAATTAACGTTCGAGCTTCAGCAGGTTTAAGTTCCTCATGTTTAAATGGACAGATTAGACGAGGGACAGGAACAGATCTTTTATGTAACATAATTTGTAGGACTATTTACAAGGAAAGATTAGTGTTTGTTACTTTTCATTCTCTATCCTCTTTGTGTTAATTTGCGCATCAAAAAAAAACAACAAAAAACTAGTGTAATCCTCGACTTGATCGACTCCATGTCATATCAGTCCGGGTTGCCACACTTTCATTAACAAACATTTATGAATGTTGTATGTACTGTAAGCTGCAATTATTTTAAAGTTCCTGATCTCGAATCTAGGACTAGTGTAACATTTGGTCTTTTTATGGTGTTTGTAAGGTACTTGTGAATCATACACAAGACTAAAAACTAACGAATACTTAATTCAACTATTTTGATCAACTAATAAACGTTAAATGCTCAAATTGTTAAAAAAAAAAAAAATTCCACAGCTGTTGCAGAAAATAGAAACCGCTTCAATCCTCTGGTAATTTTTTGCATTTTGTGAGAGTATTGCTTTTTCTTCTTTTGGGTTTTGGCCCGTCGGCACAATAGCACCACCTGCTGGACTGTTGGAACTTGGCAAAGGGAAAAAAAACAAGATCATAGCTTTGTATGAAACATGACATTTAGCACAAATTACACAGCATTATATTGCTTTTATACTTTCAGTGTTTAGGTTTTTTTCTTTTTTTTTTTTTTTTAAAAGTATTAAAAGCTGTAAGAAATTATTGCTTCTTGAGACAAATCGGGCGAATCTAATCAAATTGAAATTGCAATTCCCAGATATTGGAATTCTATTTATTTATTTATTTATTTATTTATTAAAATAGGTTGATACTTAAAAAAAAAACGTTTTTTAGTATTTAAACTACTAGAATTAACATGACACACTGTAATGCTGTGTAACATGTGTTCGTAAGTGTTTAAATGTCATGTCTTGTACAAATTGCTATTTTTTTTTTCTCCTCCTAATAATCTTCTGCAATCTTCACACTCCAGTCCACTAGGTGGTGGTATTGCACCAATAGTTTAAAAGCCCAAAAGAAGATGGTATAATAATCTCATGAATAATCTCAAGGATTCATGAAAGATGCAAATGGTTTTRTATTTTTAACTCGTTCATTTAAGACCAATGTTTGTAAGTTTACCTCAATAATTAAAAATTATGAATTGATTCTAAATAAAAAAAATGTCAACCAACAAAAAAAATTGATTAAATCACATTTTCTGTTGCTTGTCAGCCGATGTAAGTAGTTGGGTTTGCGTCACTCCCGTAAGATTTCAAAATATCAGCAGACGAAATCCATCTTTAATATGTTTCTTATTATATTAGTATATATTATATATTTTATTAGTATATTATTGTATTAACGATACGAGAAGTCGTGTGTTAAAACAAGACGTACTGAAGTTGTTGATCTCCTGTGTTGAAGGATTTCTCCGGCGCTTCTACGGCAAGCTTCCTATGGGACGATTAAGATCGGGACGTACAACACGCTGAAGAAATTATTTGTCAGTCATCCTGAAGGTGAGCACAGAAATCTCTTCTGATTTAAATAGACTAGATTAAATATCATTACTCTTAGTGGTTTTCTCACACATACTGGGTGTCTCAAGCTAATTGTAGACTTCAGGTAACCGCTAAAGTGATGTGGCAGCCATGCTCTTTTCTCTGTGAAGTTGTTATGAATTTGTTCATAAATCGGGAACTTACTGTACACAAGACAACTTTTGTTGCTAATTTGTTAATTATTTAATATGAACATTTTTACAAAAAGGAATCAAGATCTTCAGATTCACACAAAATGTGTTGTACAAATCATTTTGTTTGTGGAATCACATATGACTTTAAATTGAATCGAACCTCCAGAAATTTACAAACAAAGCTATGATGTATCGATCTGGAAATGTTTACATATAAAGAGACTCGAATCTATTTTTGTTGTAATATACATTTTATTAAATGTATTTTTAATATACGTGATTTTCTGTAACTGTACGTCTTGCATTTTCATGCTTCACTACCAAAAACAAAAAGATTTTAAAGTCCACTGGATTGAGGAAGATCGAGGATATCCAGATCAGCTTATGCTTAAGTAACTGGGAAATAATTCGTTATCATAATTTTTAAACAAACTGTAGGATAAAAAAAAAAAAAAAACATGACCTGAACCAAAAGACCAATGTGAGCTGAAAATCTGATTTTTTAATCAGATTATGTAATATTCCACTTTGTTCATATATGTATAAAGTTTATTTAAAAATAGGCTGATTTAAATATGTAGTTCTGCTGTGTTCRTTTTCAGATGAGCGAAAACCTCAAAGCGTAACACTTTCCAGCACTACCTTCTCCACATCACCATGACATCCTTGTGCTACGGGTCTGACGAGTGTGCTTTTAAAGCCGCGCATCCACCGTCACTAACGCGCCGTACAAACAGAGCTGTCTCAGAGTGTCTGTCATCTGATTATTTGTCTCCGGGTGCCAAGACTTTGCAAGTTGAGCAAACATCATCAGCTTTAAGGCGGGGCCAAAATATCATACTGTTATTCTTGATACATGACCCGTAATGATCGGTACAGTACTTTATTAAAAGAAGAAAAAGGGGGCCACTAGGGGTCAGCAAACAGTGCTCTCACGTTCCTCCAACTTCCCAAATAACCTTTAATGTGTTATTTGTTCCAAGGGTGCGAATAATTCTGGAGTGGTTTTTGCCTCCTTGGTTTTTTATTTATTTTCTTCTGTACTCTGTATCTGAGGCGTTTGATGTGTGTGTTGTGTTCACAGACGAGACGATGGTCATCAACGTGTTCTGCGGCGTCGTCTCGGGAGTCCTGTCGTCGTCTTTAGCGAACCCTACTGACGTGCTGAAGGTGAGACCGAGGGGAAAGAAATCGCTTCAGTCTTCCTCTACCCTGCTGTGGTGTTTTAAGATRAATTGTGCTGTGTTTGTTCTGTGATGTCCGTGAGTAAACCTGTTGTTTGTTTGATTTGGCTGTGTGCAGATTCGCATGCAGGCTCAGGGCAGTCTACTCCAAGGCAGCATGATGGCCAACTTCATCAACATCTACCAGACGGAGGGCACGCGAGGACTCTGGAGGGTGAGGAAGTGCAAAGAGGAAGTGGAAAAGATCAGCTTAAACCGCACGCTGTGTTCAGTACGGCGTGAGACCCTGGCTGTGTGTCTCACTCCGTAATGAACACAGTACCAGTACAGTTTCACTATACTATTTATTCGGTTAAATACAAACACTACATGAAAAACAAAAATCATTTATGTTACATAGTCATGCAAAAAAAAAAAGTCAGCATTTCAGTACAGTCAAATTGTTGGGCTTCATCAAGCAAAGAAAACAACTAAGGRGATATGAAATGACTGGAAATAGTTTGAGAATCCTTCAACACTTTATCAAAACCTGGGAAGGATCACGCTGAACTGTCAACTTTGTGGAAGTCATGTGTTCATTGAAAAAAAAMCCCCTCATGAATAGAGATCGCTTAAACGATCTCTATTCATGACMTCTCGATTCATGACAAACGATCTCTATTATCACATCCTAATATAATTATATATGCTGCTTTGCGACCATTTAAAGCATAAAGTAAAAATGCTTTACAAATAAAAATTTAATGTATCGAATCCAAATAATTTCATTGTGTGTTTCAGGGCGTCATCCCGACGGCACAGAGAGCCGCCATTGTGGTCGGCGTTGAGCTCCCGGTGTACGACATCACCAAGAAGCACCTGATCAAGTCCGGCCTGATGGGAGACACGGTTCTGACTCATTTCATGTGAGTAGCTCTTAAATGTGTTCGCTTATATTATCTTATAGAATTTTAATTGAGTGTAAAGGTACGAAACAAATATCATAGACGTATGGAAACTACGTTTATTATTATAATTAAAAATAAATTAAAAAACTCGTTCCATTGCACAAACCTGTATTTATTCCCAAAGGCTGGTATCGATGTAATGCCATAATGTGTGATAAAACATCTCAAAAAGTTGTGTTATCATTAAAAAAAAAAAAAAAGAATTGCAAACTGCTTGAAACCGGTAGTTTCAGCACAACAAGTTTTTTGATATTAAAATTGGATAAATTTAAATAAATAAATAAAGAATTGAAATGGGTCCTATTTAAATGTGATTGAACATTGTAGAATGTATCTGTTCAGTGTTTAAATGTGCTTTGCATTTGATCAATGAAAATATTTTTTAAATATTAAGTGAGAAAGCTTGTACAGGTCGTCCCCGACTTACGAACATCCGAGTTGCGAATTTCCGCAGATACGAACGCACCACAGTTCTACAAACATTTATAGATGCAGTCAAATCACGGAAGTAGCTCATGCGTATTGTACAAAAATAGACACTCCAGTTGCTTCTAGATACCAATATTTACAATTATATACAATATTTTTAAGTCAGATATATTGTACAGTATGTGTGAGGGGGCAGCAGAAATGAGTCGGACTCACCGGTTTCATTAAATATATATATTATAATCTGACTTACGAATGTGCTCCTGGAACGAAACCCATTTGTAAGTCAGGGACTACCTGTACTGTGTATCATGCTCCAAGTTTTTTCCTTGTATCTCCGCAGTTCCAGTTTCACGTGCGGTCTTGCCGGAGCTCTCGCTTCCAACCCCGTGGACGTGGTGAGGACGCGGATGATGAACCAGCGCGTGCTGTCCGGGAACCTCCTGTACAAAGGCACGCTGGACGGACTCATGCAGACGTGGAGGAACGAAGGATTCTTCGCTCTGTACAAGGGCTTCTGGCCCAACTGGCTGCGTCTCGGACCCTGGAACATCATCGTATCCTTTAAGGTGGCAGACGTCTACTGAACCGTTCGCGCACTCTTCCGTCATATGAATTTTTCAGTTTACAGATTACAAGGTTACAGCGTACTGACGTAGGAGTAACAATCACCCGAGAGTCTTATGTAAAAAAAAAAAAAAACTATAAATGATGCGGTATTCAGGCAGGTGTATGTTAGACATAAAGATTTAGCTTTTCACTCTATGATTTTACTCTCAATGAAAATGTAACCAATCAAGACTGAATTGTTCTAACCAATCATAACGCAGACGGTGGGATTTGACTCACGTCCATCATGACGTTTCTCATCACAGTTGTGAGTGTAAAAACGAAACCATGAGGAACATCGACTTAAATTTGTCTTTAGCAGGTTAATGAAGCGTGCAGGCTTTCGTGCTTCTGATGCCTGAAAAGGGCTTTTAACACATGGAGGGTTATAAGTGACTTCTGCAAGTAATAATGTTAAATGTATTATTTAATATTATATTAAGATTAATAATAAAACATAATAATAATTTTGCAGGAGGTGATGTCGAAAGCCTTTTTCTAAATCTGGAAAAAAAAAAGTTTTTACATTGTCTGTCCACTAGATGTCAGTATTCAGGCAGGTGTACTGTATATATTAGGTTAAGCCTTTATTTGTCACACATACAGTACATTACAGCACAGTGTGTGTGTGTGTATATAGGTTTTATAATTTCGCTTTCTCAAAAGCATCAAACACATTCACATCTGACTCGGTTTTGTTTTTCGAAACAGCAGGATTGGTACTCGAATCAGTTTCAAACTGAGGCGGTTTTAATGTTATGGCTGATCTGGGTGTCTGTTAATGTCGTCCTTGACCGAGACTCCAGTTCTTCATCACCTACGAGCAGCTGAAGAAGCTTCCATTATAGCTGAGCTAGAGMTGATGGACGAACACTCCACTGGCTCAAAGTGTGTGTGTGTGTTTCTGTGGGAGGGGCAGGTAGCAAGTGAACACCTCCTCCTGCCTTTACCATTTCATTCACAATCCCTCCAATGTGTAATATGTACACTGATTTAAATGTTTTTTTTCTTTTCTTTAATTGAAATCTTTCTACACGTTCGCACCATGATTTTGCACCTAAAGCCTCGCTTTAACGATCCTGGCAGCTAAACTTTAGGTCAGCACAAAGACGGGAACGTTACACCAGATTGTCGGCGGATGTGGAAGGGGTGGGGGGGTGGGGGGTCATTCTGAGGGGAGGGGAGGACAAAAAATGCTTTGCTATCGAAGCAGCCTTGCGCTAGTGTTTTATCACGACGCATTGTTTTTATAGCATCTCAGTTCTGTGGTGAGGGTTCGGATTTGATTTAGTAGCACTTCTAGTGATCTTGTAGATAGTGTGTGTGTGTGTGTGTGAGAGAGAGAGAGAGAGAGAGAAGTGTTCGGAGCAAACGCACTCTCGGGATCGTGTCGGATTCATGAGCATCGTGTTCGGATCAGCACCTTGACCTGTAGGCCAGCGTATGAGGACGACCCTGCTCGGAACGTCACGGCCAGCACTACTTTAATTTGAACAACAAACAAGCAAACAAAAAAAAAACCTAAGCTTTTTTTTCCCTACATTTCTTTTCTTTGTTCTTTGATGCTTTCATCGCCAAATATTGCTCATCCCAAAATTGCAAAACATTTTGTGTAACAACTTCGCACTTCTGTCTCGCAGGGTCCTGGCAATCTCTTTTATGCTGTGTGTGTGTGTGTGTGTGTGTGTGTGTGTGTGTGTGTATATGTGAGTGTGTGTGTTTGTTATACAAGCATGATTGGAAATGTAATATAATTTGTGTTGGTGTGATGAACTGTACATTATGCTGCTGTACATTAGTAAGTATTAGCTCAGCTTCTTTACTACTTTTTTTTTTTTTTTTTTTTCTTAGTTGATTTTTCTTCTTCCAAATCCTGGCCTGTCAAAGTGTACTGTAAAAAAACACAACAAAAGTGGTACTGTTACATCATGTAGATTTTTTTWAAAAATTATTATTATTTTGGATTTCATTTCCAGGCTTTATTATTATTATCTGAAACATGTTTTAAACACGACATGTTGTTGCACTGCTCTGGAAAACCAAGCGCGACCGGGTGATCACGACGCTCCATGAGATTTCAACATTTCATGCAGCTTTGCTTTCGAGCTAGTTTAGGGTTTTCGTGCCTGCACAATCACCCTCGTGGTCTGTCTGTCTCCCTGTTTCTCCCTGCTTGCCTGCCTGCCTGCCTGTCTGTCGTAGAGTTTAAAAGAAACACGCACACGTTTTCTCAAAGAATTTGCATGCGAGCTTTTGGTACTAATGAACATTTCACGCCTGCATTTGGCATTGACGTCTCCAGTCAGTTAAATCGTTATTAAATGTGATTTAGACAAAACTGCGTTACGCTTTGTTCTTTGTTTTCGAGCCACCTCGTTTGTCCAGTCTATATACACATGATGAATCAGCACAACGCACAGAATCCTGCGAGTGAGGAGATCTCGGTTACTCGGACCCCGTAGCTTTGTAGTTCACGGCTGGGTTTTTACGCACAACAAACAGGAAAAAAAACATTGTAAAAAAAGGTCTGTGTTAATTAGAAAAGAGAGGTCAAAGATGTTAGCTCAGAAGGATCAGCGCTTGTTTCAACCGCGGCGAGCTGTAAAGAAGGTCAAAATACAGAAAATTTAAGGCTGATGGGTTACAAATTGTGTGCACAAATTGGATATTCAAGGATTGAGTTAAAAAAACAAAAGGAGAGTGAGATGATTTTCTGTTAAGTACGGTTGTGAAGAGCGTTTTTCTGAGCTAGTCCGATCTCATTTCTTTTCCATCTACCTTTTTGTTCTTCCCAAAGAGCCGTGCTTCAGTGAAGGTTTTTCTACACTGAAGAAGAAAACTCTAGAACGTTTGCGCTGTTGCAAAGTGAACGAGCCGGTCGAAATATGTCTCGTAATGGACGGACAGGAAAAAAGGACTTCTTTCGTATCACTCCAGATACTGTATATGGTTATATATTTGTTATTCTCCACGACAATAAGCTAATCCTCGACAGGTCACTTGAGTTTTAGCAACTGAATTATTTCGCACATTTTTGTTTTTTGGCATAACAGTTACAGAGCCAGAGTTCAGCCAAGACCAAGACTCATGTGCCAATTCACTCATTTAAAGCGCTTCACACAATTTACCTGGCAGGACGTTTTATTTTTATGTTGTCTTTTAGCCATAATATATATATATATTTATTTTCATTTTAATGTGCACTATTTACTCTAGATTTGGAATCATAATTATGTTTGGAAAAAACTGTTGAAAACCAAATCTTTAAATAAATAAAACGAAATTATATTAAAGATTGTGCTTAATCATATGATGTAGGACGGAATCATTTTCAGAGCGTTGCCATGTATAATCACGTGTGCTGAGATGCCGCCATCGATCGATTAATATTTTCCCCTTTTTATAAGCATGTGTAACGAATTTCGAAGGGAAAGCATCGAGTCAATAAAAGCCTGCATGGAGAACGTGGCTTACATGGATCATCAGTCTACAAGACTTTGTTTCTGACTTTTTCTTTTTTCTTTTTTTTTTTTCTAAAGTGCAAAATTCATGTGTCCTGGAAAGGTCTTTGATCATTTTTTGGGTTTAATACTGAACGTGTCAAGAACTTTATTTGTTGCAATGATATGAACACTCTGTTTATGTGGCTGCTTTTGCTTTGTATGATGTAAATGTGCACTTGACGACAATAAATCAAAATCCTGATGATTTATCTGCCTTATTTTTTTTATCTAAACTCTCAAACTATACCTCTGGTTTAATAAAAGAAATAAACTTGGCTTTTAATAGCGCACAGTATTGGTACAATTCCGGTTATAATCACTAACACTATTTGCTGTGTTCAATGGTTCCCGATTTGCTGCATATCCAAATAAATGGACTTGCCATATGTTACGCTATTGTTACTGTATACTTGTTCATTTTTGAAAAAGAAAAATAATAGTAGTACTGTATGAGTTGACATTGTGGTGTCAGTTAGGACTATTACCTTTTATATATGTTGGTTTCCACTAGCAGTCAAAAGCAATACTTGTTTTTCTTTTTTTAAAACTATGAAATAACAAATTTAAATGGAATTACATAATGAAATAATAGTCAGCTGTTATTTTAAGAAACGGTGGTCAGCTGCTCTTGAACAGTTCTTGAAAGAACAGTATTGTGTCGAGTGCGTTTGCAAAACCCATCGAGCTCCATGATGAAACTGTCTCTCATGAAGACCTTCCCAGGAAAGCAAGGCCAAAACTTACCTCTGCTGCAGAGGAGAAGTTCATTTAGAGTCACCAGCCTCAGAAATCACCAATTAACAAAACAGCATCTCAGATTAGAGCCGTTATGAAGCTTTACAGAGCAGAAGTAGCAGATATACATCTCAATATCAACTGTTCAGAGGAGATTATTGTGTGTTTTGAATAAACGCCTTCAGCATCTGGAAAGACCATGGAGTTACAAGGTGTGTCCAAACCTTGGACTGGTCGTGTCGATGTTGTCTAGAAAATTCAGGAACCTGCCAGAGTATTCTCTCTAACATTTTACATAGTTTTGATGCTTTTATTCCACCTTCAATTAAAACAAAATACGTGTAAGTAAATACTATATAATGTATGTGGAAATAATAAACTCACATGATGTAGATTAATTCCATTGGTTCACTTCAACAGGTTTTAAATTATACAACAACAAAATCAATATTAATATGTCAACAGTATGGCTTAAAGATTATTGATAAATTAATAATTATGATTGTAGGCTACTGTATATGCGTGCCTTATGGACGGCATGTCTTTAAAAAGCTGTTAAATAGCCTCGCTTCGATTTGAGCTGACAAGAATTGAACAAATAATCACTCTTTACATCTGTGCTGAGGAGAGAAGCATCTCAGCGTGTGCAAAGTTACCAGAAGAACTCGTGTTCTCCAGCATCGTGTTATAAGGTGTGTGGTAGGTAATAAAGTTATGGAACAACGTTCCTCCAGGACCAAGGTGCTACATACATACAAACAGCATAAATTAACAACACAACATAAATTAGCAACGCAGATTTTACCTTTTTAAATTAACCTAAAGCAATAATTTTTTTATACAAGAAGAGACAATACTAGACAACRGACAACAAAGTGCACATGCAAATGTGCAAACCAACACACACACACACCTATAATACTGTGTATATATATATATATATGTATATATACACACAGTATTATATACATACAATGTATATTACATATATATATATAAACCATGCATATGCATATATAATAATATATTAGTAATATTATCGTATTTTCATAATTTTATAATATATTGCATATCAATATATAACGTATAGCAATAAATTTTGTGTTCAAATATTTATGCAATTTTTTTGTGTATGTAAGTGTGTATGCATATTTTGGCTGATATATATCTCACCCAAAAATGTATGGACACTTCAGAAAAAAAAAAAACCTTGCATAAATATTTTAATACAAAATACGTTATATATTATAATAAATTATTAATTATTAAATTATTAATATAATAATATATAATAATAATATAATATTATGATAATGATAATGATATTACTAATATTATATTATTATTATAATATACATCATACAATTTTTCCTTTCTCGAAGTGTGTATACATTTTTTCTCTGACTCTGTATATATAAAATAGGTAAAAGTATTTACACTAAATAAAGGGTTAAATCGGATCAGGAAGTGACTCGAAGTAACCTCGTACCTGACAGGTTGCGCACCTGTGAGCTGTGATGGGCGGGGACACACGCCACGCCCATGTCCGTGCCCACGCCCCAGACCCCGCCCCCTGGCTGCTACGTCGCTCCAGAGGGAAACTTCTTCCTGAGTTGTTCTCGGCGCTCTGAGCACAGACGCCGTCGTCCTCGTTCTCGTCGTTGTCGTCGCGCGCTCGACGTGTCCGAGTACCATGACGCTCCCGTCGGCGCTCAGCACCAGCAGCACCACCACGACGCTCCGCACCGTCAACATGGCCTCGGAGCCGGGCACCGCGACCCTCATCTCGCCGACGCAGCTCGGCATCGGGAGCGGCGCGGCCACCCTGCGCGCGGTCGGCGTCGCGCCCGCGCAGTTCTCCCAGGTGCAGTACGTGAACGGCGCGGTGGACGGCGCCGCGATCCACGGGAACGTGCGCTACCTCGTGCCCGTGCAGCGCGCCTCCGACTCGTACGTGGTGGTGAACCAGGCGCCCTCGATGCTGACCCCRGTGTACCTGCAGAACGTCCACAACGTGCAGAACGTCCATCGCGTCAGCGTCAGCAGTCTGGATGACGTCGACCACCAAGTAGTGAGTCTCCCTCCGACCTCAACACTCTCATCATCATCTGTAGAAATTAATAAGAGTGTCTGTACAGAACTTTTACCAGAATTTACTGAAACTTTTTTTTGTTGTTTGCAGTAGATCTCTGSCTGAAGTTTAAYCTGCACCATCAGTGAAATCTAAATGTTGAGAAAAAAAACAATGTTATGAACAGTTATGTGTGGGATTTAATCATCTACTTGAAAATAATCAAACACCTGCACCAATAGATTTTTTTAATTAGAAAAGATAAAGWGAATATTTTTCCTGGGATTAGTTCATATTTTCACATTTTCATATTTTCAGACAAAACTTCATCTTTTCCCATTTCTCATCTGTGATTCGCTGTAATTCATCTGTGATTATCGAAGCGGGAGTGTATGTGACTGAGGACAAAAGTACAACATAAACTTTTCTATATCCTCTCGTTCCTATTAATCGCAATAAGATGAAATGACAGAACAGTAGATTTRAAATCTTGCCGTGCACTTGGGCCATTTTGATTGGATTCCTAATATTTCGCCAGCACTCTCCAATGGAAACCAATAGCATATAATGTTCTCACCTTAAAAATCTTTTTTTTTTGGTGAAATTTCAGTTTAATAAAAATTGAAGGAGTTCATCTTCGCTGCAGGCAGATGTGTACGTGGGCGTCAACCTAAAATAATAATAATAATAATAATAATATCACTGATTACATTAAGGTTACTCAGATTTTTTTTTTTTTAGGTTTAACCTTTTAATTATTCCTAGAAACTGTTTTCCTGTCAATGATGCATACTTTCACTCGTAAACAATAATAGATGTGTTCCTAATGTACGCCTGTGCTAATAGACTACTTGAGGTGTTTCGGACTCCTACCTAGCAATCTGGGAAGTTAAGAAGATAATGAACCTGATTTAAAAAAGATGTTGCTAATGATCTCAGGTGTTTTGCAGTACAGTAAGGTTATGAGTACATTATCGTATAGAGTACAGTATCTTCATTATTTCTTCTGGGTGTGTAAGGTATGTTGTATGTGCAGGCTTGTTTTATGTCTCGGGGTGTGGTGGATTAGGTTACGAGGTGTGGTCGCCACCCCATGCCACCCTTACAGACACACCCAGAGGGGAAAAAAAATGTACAGTAATATGATATTAAGCTTAACTTGATGTATAGGTGTTTCTAAGTGACAGGTTTGTTTAGATCTTATG
The DNA here is from genome assembly GCA_003987875.1 of Clarias batrachus. Lineage (NCBI taxonomy): Eukaryota > Metazoa > Chordata > Actinopteri > Siluriformes > Clariidae > Clarias > Clarias batrachus. The sequence continues at coordinate 41,546 of QMIH01001028.1, forward strand.
AAAAGAATGTCAGGCCAGGGAATGCATTAATGAATTCTTTCTTAAATCATTACATTTTTCYGGAGTGGCTGGTCCAGGGTGGCAGGCGCCCACCTTGAAAATGCTTTTGGAATACAGTAAATTGTATTGTTGTAAATGATGAATCAGATATCGTTTGAGTTTTGTAATTATTTCAGCATAGCGAATCAGCTTGTGCTACCTTTTGGGACTTAAAACCTGAACATGACAGTATTTAACTCTTTATATCTCCACTAATTTTTGTGGTGTTTTCGCTTCATAGATTAAGAATTCTGCCATGGTACGAACCGACGCCGTGTACTTTCAGTTGCTTTCAGCTCTCCAGTAATCTGATATCTTTCCTGGAATACGATACAGTTATCTTTTAGTCTATCTATTAAACTTCCTTCCTGTTGCATTTACTTTTACTGTATCACGTATAGAGTATTGAAGGGAGAATAATTTTCATTTGAAATCATTAATCATTCATTTTATTCATTTTTATAAAGAAGATTTCTTGTATGAGAGAGCACACCATTGACCGCCAGGTTTGATCATCATCGCTTGGCTACACACCTGATCTGTCTGGTAGTCATGTGATTTGAGTAGGACACACTGGTGCTGCCTGTAAAGCTCCATTAATGTGATAACCTGCCTTCATTACATACGGTGTGCTGAGTCTCGACCTGAGCGACTGAAGCGACCGCAGATCATAACACTGTCTCAAGAGGCTTGTACAGTGGACACTATGCATGATCGCTTCATGCACTTCCCCTCTCACCCTGACGCGCCCATCGCTCTGGAATAGGCTTAGTCAGGTCACATGACCTTTTTCCATCACTCCAAAGTCCAGTCTGTTTTTTGGCTGACTCACAGTACTGAATTTGAATCCAGTACTGTGTAAAAGTCTTAGGTTCCATATTTTCTGTAGTATAAATTTTGTTAGATATGTTTAATATGTCTGCATTATTATGTACAAGACCAATCCCTACAAAGACACACTACAATTAATGAATAAATAACATTRCTCCTGAGTTTGGCATGAAAATAGAAAGGCGCGAGTGTGACGAAGTTACCAAAAGTTTTATGTAGAATACCGCACACATCTGCATCGAACACCACCGCTTATGTTCAAGCACAGAGTTTCCACACCAAATAGCGACCGTTTTTTGTTTATGTTATTACTTAGTGCTTTTTATAGAAGTTTCTTTTAATGTAGAAATGTTTCCAAAAGCATCATTGCATACGACTTTTGTTTGGATGTTCCCAAGACTTTTGCACCGGACTGTAAATAATAAAACAGCCGTTAGGTTTTACTGAGCGTGCTGGAGAATACGAGTTCTTTTGGTAACTTAAAACTTAAACAAAAACTTGTATAACAAAATTTGTACCACAGATAATATGGCGCCTAAAACTTTTGCACAGTGTATATATATATATATACACATATATACATTATATGACGAACTGAATTTTTTTTTATTTTAACCAATTGTTCCCAGCAGATTTGTGCCACTTGGGTTTTAATTTGTGCTTTGAAGTTAAGGGTTCAGCACGATGCGTTCAGGTTTTTAATAATGCGCTCGACAGTTCCTAACCCAGTTCCAGTCATTTTAATAGCGGGCTCGGCTGTGGGTTTGGGAGGCCACGGGGAAGATCATGACCGAACATGCAAGCGTACATCAAATACAGTGAGTACACCACGGCAGAATTCTTTCTTTTATTAGAGTAAGCACTTCACAGAAAAGGAMGATGATCCGCTGCAGCAGATCCAGGTGTTAGAGAGTTAGCGGTTCACTTAGAAACTTAACCGAGCCGCGTGGACGCATTAGACCTCAACCTGTGCTGGAGTCGGGACCGGGATCTCTGAAAGCTTTAGATCAGAGCTGTTCAATTACAAGCTGTTAATCCACCTGTGTGTGTGTGTGTGTTTTTCTTGTGTTTAGAACATCAATGGCCAAGCTTCATCTGTCTTCAGTCAGCCGTCGAGCCCCGTCATCAAGAGCCCCGAGCCTCCGGAGGTGAGAAACACGAACCGTCTCAACCTGCTGATGTGTTTTAGGTGAAATTTCCGCGTGCAGCTGGATTTATGTCACGCTGCGTACCTGTTGGAGTGTACAGCGTGAGTGTGAGCGTGAGTGTGAGCGTGCTGGCAGCGTTTACGGGTTTGTGTAAGAGCGCTGTCGCCGCGGGCCGTGCGGTGGGTGTGTCGGGTGAAGGAACAGAGCTGTTCGTTCCCACACCAGCTGTTGTGAGAACTCCTTCCCTTCAATAAAACTGCTGCCATATGAAAACGTCCTCCGTGTGTGTTTGAGAGACACGAAGGAGACGGTGCAGCAAGTGACCGAGCGCTTCCGAGCGGACGTGTTGTTTTGTCCGACCTCACCTCGAACGCGGTTGAGGATTCCACCTGTACATGGTTCTGCAGCGTAGAATCAGGTCTAATCAGTGTCGCTGTGACAGTGTTATTTATTGTCCATAAGTAATCCATTTGGAATTTAGTAACAGTATAAACAAGAATATTTCATATATCATAAAAAAAAAAACTTTTCACTTACAGGTGCTGTTACATCATACATCATACTCACGCAAACTCTTTACTGCACGTGTAATCAAACCGCTGCCCTCCCTGACGTATGGAAATGTTATTTTCTTACATTAATTAAAAAATTTGCCTACAAATGTTTGGGAACATTCCAGAAAAACAAAGTCTTTCATGTGTTAGGTAATCTGATTTAAATAGTCGTACCAGACTGTTCGCTCTGTATCCCGCTGTGTGAGAGCGCGCGGGCCGCGAGCCAACGACGCAAAGACGGGGATTTTTGGCTGATGTTTTTTTCACACATCAAGGATTTACTGCACTGTTGAGAATTTTTTGCACTCTTGCGTCTCCGAACAAACGAGAGACCGAGAGAGACAGAGCGTGTACTCTTTTATTTCATTTTACTTTTAGTAAGATTTAGTAATACAAATGTAAATATTTACATCTTGAATCTTGAGAGAGAGAGAGAGAGAGAGAGAGAGTTACCCCGGCTTTCCCCCTGGGGCAGATCTCAGACGCCGCATGTGCGTGTGTGTGTATGTGTGAGACGTCTCCAAGGTCAGTTAGCTCTTGACTCGGCGGTCGGCCCGGTGAGGATATTCATGAGGAAAAGCAACTCTCTACTCAGACACTCATGGTTGTTCAGGGAGCTTTTGAAATGTTTTTTGGCGAAGGGGTCAGAGGTTCAGGTGTTGACCGACTGATCAGAAGGTCACAGGTTCAAAGCCCAGCACCACCAAGCCCAAGCTACAGGAGTGTAATGGGATAAACGCAGAGTGGCGTGTGCCGAGTGTCTTACATGCAAATTACTGCGGTTTGCCCAAATTAGTCCGGTGTTGAAATGTAAATGCACCCCTGACGTTTTATTGAGTAGAATATTTGTATAAATGACTAATTCTCAGTGTTTTCTCACGGAGACTCTCACTCTCTGTTTCTTATTTGTTTCTGACCCTCTGTGTCTCTCCATGTCTCTCTCGCGCTTTCTTTCTCTTTCTATTATTATCTCACTTTCTCTCCTTCACTCCATCCTCCTGTCCCTGTCTCCTTTAACATCTCTGTGTCTCACTCTGTCTCTCTCTGTCTCTGTCTATGTTTAGTATCTCTCTCTCTCTCGACTCCACACAGAGAGACATTCTGAGTTAGCACTTGAATACACTGTGTTTTCTTTGTCCAGATTAAGTCCGTGTAAKTTACCTTGTGTAAGTATTCTGAGCTCTCCTCTGCTGGAAGCCACGCCCCCTTTCCCCTCCCATCTCCCGTTATTAATATTACGACCGCTCGTCTCGTCTCATCTCATCTCGACTCGATCTTCGTTATGTTTTGCTGTTTACAGCACAGCGATTCTCTCCGATGTCAGTTTGTAATTACGTGCGCTGTGATGATGTGGAAGATCAGAGACAAGTTCGTTCCTGTTCTTACAGCTGTGAACTCTTTCTCTTTCTGGAAAAACTGAACTCGTCGCTTTACGGAGAAACCCGAGAGCGTAAACTCCTCTGTCCTGAAGGGCTCTGCAGCGCAGGTAAACTCGCGGGCTGTTCACACCTTTCCTCCTCGGGGTAAAAAACCTCCGGCAGATTCGTCGTGCTCTTGGAATTCAGCTGTAAAACATGCGTGCAGAAATCTTCACCTGGCACGCAACCGCTAACGACGAGACGAGCGACAGCGYTCCTGACCGTCACGTCGAGCTGATGAAGAGCGCAGGAAAAAAACCCTGTAAATTCAAACAGACTTTTGATTGCGCTGAATAACAGAACACAGTCCTGAGAGTAAAAACTCCCTGTGTCTCTCTATATAATCTCCTCCTACACGAATCCACTAACCCAGAGTTTCACTAGCGATTGGACACCATCAAGGTAAAAAGTTTTCTCAGTACACCAGAGCCATGATCAAAAAAAAACTCTGGCCTCCCAGGAACTCCTTTAATARCCCAAACATGTAGAAATGGCTTGGAACGAGGTCACYGTACTSAGCGTGAMGTCATCRYTCTCACGCCTTCATCCGCGAGAGATTTCMTCACAAGTCCCGGTTTGACTTGAACGYSCAKCGCTGACGTCCTGTATCTGTTCCTCCGTACACTTTACATACGTATTCATAGTGTTTACGTCGTTTTATTATTTCTCTCTCTGTCTCAGTTTCTTAGACTTGTGTGTGCAGGTCTCTGTCCGTCCGTCCGTCCGTCTGTCTGTCTGTCTCTCTGCTTGTCTGTCTGCCCCATTGAAATGAATCACATTTACACTAAAGAGAGAGAGAGTATATGTCTCTCACTCTGTCTCTCTCACTCTGTCTCTCTCACTCGGTCTCTCTCACTCTGTCTCTCTCCCTGTCTGTCTGTCTGTCTCTCACAACCTGTCTCTCTCACTACTGTATGTTTCACTGTCTCTCTTTTGCGGTTTCTTGCTTTTCTATGCGTCTCCCTCTCTCTGTCTTCCTGATTTGAGCTCTCTGTCCCTCTTTAGGTTTCTGTCTCTGCCTCTTCCTTTCTCTCTCTCTCTGTCTCTCTTTCTCGTCGTGTCTCAGCTCCTTTCAGTTTAGTGAGCTTTATTCAGACTCTCTCTCTGTTCTATAAGACGGCTTTATTTTTTTCTGCAACATGTTAAAACAGGAACAACACCTGTCTGTTTGTGTGTGTGT
>QMIH01001028.1:55176-67710 GCA_003987875.1 Clarias batrachus
GGATCACTCGCTCATCTTCTACATCGCTTTACCTTGTATTCAGGGTCGTGGGGGCCTGAAACCTATCCCGGGAGGCTTAGGGCACATGGCGGGGTACACCCTGGACAGGGGGCAGGGGACACTCACATACACACACACTACATGTCTTTRGACTGTGGGAAACCGGAGTACCTGGAGGAAACCCACCAAGCACGGAGAGAACAGACGGGAATCGAACCCGGACCCTGACGGTGCAAGGCGACAGCGCTAACCAGTATTTTATACTATATTAACTCAGAATGTTGAAATTACTTAAAAGCCGTACTGTAGGCCTCGTCATGTGCGAGAGAGAGAGAGAGAGAGAGAGATAAGGAGAGAGAGTGGAGCAAACCGCTAATGACTAATTTAAATCATTATCCTTGCTTTGTCTGTGCATTATGCTCGGATTCCTGCAGGACAAAGTGCCTGCTTATCTCTGCTTTGCTGCGGCTCAGTAGCAGGATTCGGGTGATCCCGTGATGACAGAGATATGAGGTATAGCCTGTAAACATGTCAGCACTCGATATACACGGCGTTTTAGGTTCCCGCGCCTCTCCCGGCGCAGCGGTAGGGCTTGACCACGAGTGAGAGTCTCTGACGCCCGTATCACTCTCACTGGAATCCGGTCGGACCGCTCCGCCACGCCTCGGCTCCGGGTGCCAATAGAAACTGCACTGTTTAGTTTTCTGGGCAGCGCCATTTTATAAAGAGATTAAAGAAAAACAAGTGACGGTTAGCGCGGTCTAGTGTTACCAGTGTGTCGAGTAATTTAAAGCAATCTGAATTGCACAACGATGCACTCTTACCCTTTTTGGGCTGCGCCACCATAATGTCATAAATACAGTCCATGGTTCAGAAATCATTAGGTTGGATAAAAACGCCACTTTAAAAGGCTGCTTCTGATACCGTGCTGGTGGGAGGAGCTTAGTGTCAATCACGGATAATAGCAAACATTTTCAGTAACGTATGTACAGTAGAAGCACTTTCCCTTATGTACTGTAGTCCGCTGCTCCGTGACTCATAAGCATCAGTCTGAACGTGTGGCGGGTTATACGCSATGTCTTGGTGCTGTAGTTGCCGTGGTAGCGGGAAAGTTGGTGTTTTTAAAATCATTGACCCTTTTTTTCTCATTCTTTTTTCATCCATTTTGAGCCCAAAATATTCAGCCCCATCCTTGCCTCATTTTTTATATGGACATAAGAGGATGTTCAAATCAAACCAAGACTTTAAATGATGAAATTTCTTTTACCAATTGTATGAGTGAAGGCGTAAAAGAATGTTTGTTTTGTGTAATACTTTTCTGTAGTTCATTACCTTGTACACCATAAGAGTTGGGAAGTTTTTTCTTTTTTCTTTTTTTTTGCTTTTAAAAAAGAATTTTTTTTTATTATCGTCCTTAATATAAAGTGATAGCTCTGAGCCTTAAAACTCTTCTCCTTTTCATTCACTCCTTCTTTTTCATCTACTTTGAGCCCAAAATATTAAGTCCCATTCTCTCTTAAATAAGTCTACTGTACATACATGCCTAATTTTTTTTCTTTGAAGATGGTGTTCAAATCAAACCAAAAATGTATGAAATTTCTGCTGAGTGAAGGTGTAAAAGCGATTGACATTTACAGAATGTTTGTTTTGTGTAATATTTTTCCGTAGATCACACTTTTATTACCTTGTACACCTGTTGAGTTATTTATTAATTTGTCTCACATAAATGATGTTATTAGTTATTAAACAGGAATTATTGATTAAGACTGATTAAGAGTGCAAAGTTTGCAATCCCACTCCACTTCTCAGTCCCATGCACGACATGCAGGAGCGTGGCATCGTGACCTACTGAGTTTATGATCTAATTGCACGTCCTGGGAACTGGCTTGTTTGATCAGGAGTTAATATTGCGTTCAGACCTGGCAACCTTTAACTCATCAGGGTTATGCAATTTGTCATCATTGAGCCGAGTGACATGAGAATCTGGAATCTGATTTGCATCTGAATTCTGATGACTCTCTAATAAATTAACCGACCCTGTCTGGAAGCCCCGCCCCCTTCTGTCCATCTGAAACGCTCTCGCTAAATAGAGAATAAAAATTTCATAAATTATTACTGGGAAATAAAATCAGTCAGTCAAAGTTACTTAATGATTATAATTGACTTAATTTTTTAATATMATTTTATTATTAACTCTTGTATATTTTAAACATTGTTTACCAATAGGTAACTTTTTATTATTCATGCTTTTCAGTAAAAAAAAAAAGTTTTATCTTAAATAATGTTAATGATGATTAGAAAGTAATTTAATTCTGATTTCTTTTATTAGAATTTAATAAAATGGAAAATTTCTAGTAGGATAAAGTCTGCTTCACAATCCTAGTATACATTTCCACTAGTTTTATGAATTTTTATTTTAATATAAAGCTCATTTAATAGTGGACATCGTCACAAAAGCGACTTTACAGAAAGAAAAATCCAGGATGTAAATTGAAAGATAAATAAATATAGCTTTAATAATAATTTTGTAGCTTTAACATGAGGAGGAAACCTGGAGGGGAACGTGGACCCAGATGGCGTGACCTCTACATTTCATTTGTTTCCCATTAATCTGTGTTYGTCCCAMACTTTAAGAGATTACTAAACACCAAACAGGTGTAATGCCTTGCATCTCCAGGGTGCGGGTTCGATTCCCCCCTCAGGGACTGTTTGCATGTTCTCCTCGTGCTTGGTCCCTGTTTGGACTTCAGAGGTTCCTAGATGGATGGATGGATGGATGGATGAATACGGCTGTACTGTACAGTATAATTCGCTGTTTATGAATTTGCTGTAGGAATATTCCATAATGAGTGTCCACATCTGCATCTACGCAGTAACCTGCAGCGCTCACCGTCTCATGTGTCTCGCTCTGTTTGTTTTTCTAACTGAAGGTGGTGGAGAGCCGCAGCAGCAGCGTGAACGACGTCTCCACTATCGACATAAAGAATCACCTGGATTTCGAGTACGAACCGGTGGCCAAACTCGACACGCGCTACTTCGGCGAGCTCCTCGCTGAGGTCTACCGGAAGAACACCGACATCCACAGCTGCATCTCCGAACACGTGGCCAAGATGCGTGGAAGGTGCGGGCGGGAAAAACAAACTAATAAAAACCAATTCTTTAAGAGTGGGAACAGATAATAATGCATCATCTGTGTTCGCTTTAAAAAAAAAAAAAGCTTTTATCTCAGAATTATCTCTACAGTCTAACACCTTATCTTGGAAAAACAGGAAATGGTCTTGAGTTAATCTGTAGTGCAGCTCCGCGCTCTGAGTAATGAGACGGTGGTTAAGCCGTAGACTAAACATCATGCTGGTTATACTCTATATTATAAACGTCTGCTTCACTGAGTCTGTCTTTAATGCTGCTTATGAAGCAGCTGCTCATGTCCTGTCTTGTTCCTTCTCTCCTGCAGAAAACACTTACTGGACCTCGATTATAAGGTAGGGCGTGGCACATGCACCGCCTCAGGAGCACTCACACTTACACACACACACACAAATAGTTGTAAAGTTAATCTTTATACCACTRTGCACTGACTGTATTTACCTAACCCTGAAATACCGAGTAGAAATAAACACTTCCCTAGAATTGTGATGATGTTGTGAAATAAACATTCGGCGTCCGCGCGTCTTCCATCCGTCTCTGCGGCAGGCGGACAAAGAAGACATCGAGCACCTCATTCCTAAAGGAGTGTCTGAACTGACGAAGCAGCAGATCCGCTACCTCCTACAGGTGTGTGTGTGTGTGTGTGTTTGAAATAATCAGTGCACCATTCCAGCCACACCCTTTTTTTTTTTTTTTTCATACATTCCTGTCTAATAACGATACCAGCATGTTTAGGTGACGCAAGGTGCTTGTTTTGTCCTTCGTTCCAGACGCGGATGACGGCCGAGAAGACCATGCGCATGCTTCTGAGCACCTTCAGCAGCCTGAGAGAGGACCTGGTGCACCTGCAGGACGATCTGAGGGTGAGAGCGCCCCCTTCTGACGACGGTTGATTTCGCTTCATTGCACAGTCGTGGACTTTTTCAGTTATCGGGCAAATTCAGTTCAAATTTATTTGTATAGCGTTTTTAACAAATCAGTGGTGGCATAAACAGATAAGACTCTGGGTTACTGATCAAACTCCGGCACGGCCATGTACATGTGCGAAATAATTGAATCTTAATCTTAATCTTAAATGAGGCTKTCGGGGCGAGAATGTCTCCGTTCCGTGTCAAGAGGACCGTCGACTTGTTTGAGCTGATCTCAGATCTCAGCTACACTCTTTCCAAATGTGGTGAGCATCTCAACATGTTGAAACCTGATCATCACATCAGGTTCAACTCCCGTCAGCTCGAAACAGGAAGCTGCCTATATAACGGCGCACAGGCTCTCCGTCTATAATCCAGCCTACACACACACACACACACACGATCCCCGGTTCTCAGGAGCCGCTGCCATGCGTGCTTTCCAATTATCCACGCAGAAGCTGGAAGATACCAGTTCATTCGTCCTCGCCTGCTCCACCCTGATGTCAGATGGTATCGCCCAGCTTCTGATTGACTGAACGCAGGTTTGGCCGCCCTGATCTAATCGCATGAATATTTGACTCATGCACTTGTGACATCCGTTATAAATGAGATTTAAGGATTTATTTATTTTTTTGTTCCTGTTAATCTCATTCCAGGTGTAGTGTAGAGTAAATAGAGATTGGGTCGACCTGTTTATACCTCCGTTTGTGTCATAAATATCGGAATGCAACAGTGTCACATTTGGCAGGTGAGCAGAACGTTCGCACGCCAAGGTACATGTTTTTTTTCTCTTTGGTTCGATATTCAGACACGACCGGTTTAACCGCTGCATCAGTCCAAGTGCAATTCTTCTCTTCACCGTGACAACACCAGATCGATTGATGTCAGATTTCATTTCCTAAAAATCAAAGATGTCCCAGAAGGTGCCAATATATATATGTATATGTATGTGTCGGGGAAATGCGAAAGAAATTTGAGTAGTCTGCGAATCGTCAGAGTGTCGTACGAATGTGCCGCGCTGGTCGCTGAGGTTAGTGACTGAAGTCACAGATGAAACGTTTGAGGAGAACCAGGCAGTTACAAAGTAATAAATATGGGCGTGAGCTCGAGATGAATGAACTTGGCATTCAGTTCTTAGGAAACACCTAGTTACTGTTATTGTTGTTGTTGTGTTGCACAATAATTGAACGCACAGCGAGGATTAACTGAAAATCATTTAGAGTACATTCCAATACGTTGTGCAATTATGTGTGTATACAGTATATAAGTTTACCCCATCACACACACACACGCACGCGCACACTGCACCAGCAGCGGAAAGCTAATACGATTTAGAAATTGTTTAACATCAGAATGGAGGTGAAGTGCGATCCATGTGACTCGTCCTGCACAACCCCGAGGTTTCTCAGCATCGACACCAAAAACCCGCACCAGCAGCGAGTGGCACCTGGACATCCGCCTCGGATTCCATCCGCGTGTCCTGCTTTTCTGCTCATCACGGTTGTAAAGAGTGACTATTTATTAAATCAAATTCAAAATCAAATCCAAATTTTATTTGTCACCTACACAGTCATACACAGAACCAGTGAAATGCTTAGACGACTGGCCTTAATTTTAGTGACCTTAAAATAAAAACTATTTATAAAAAAGAACAATTTACAACAAGAAATGCGTTACAGAATAAAATTTGAATATTTTAACTTTAGCTATACTATAGGAAAAAAGGCAAATATATAAACTTATCTGTGCAAATATAGAAAATCTAAATCTAAAATAAATATAGAAAATATAAATAGAAAATACATATAGAAAATAAAAATATAGCAAATATAAAAACATATATACAAATATAGAAAATAAAAATATAAAATAAATATGAAAAATAGAAATATAGCAAATATAAAAATGTATCTATACAAATATAGAAAGTATAAGTGTAAAATAAATATAGACAATCTAAATCTAAAATAAATATAGAAAATATAAATAGAAAATACATATAGAAAATAAAAATATAGCAAATATAAAAACTTATATATTCAAATATAGAAAATTAAAATATAAAATAAATATGAAAAATAGAAATATATTTTATTTTTCTATTTCATATTTATTTTATATTTTAATTTTCTATATTTGTTTTATATTTCTATTTTCTATATTTGTATAGATATTTTTTTATATTTGATATATTTCTAGTTTTCATATTTATTTTATATCAAATATAAAAAATTATCTATACAAATATAGAAAATATAAATATAAAATAAATATGAAAAATAGAAATATAGCAAATATAAAAATGTGGAAAATAGAAATATAAAATAAATATAGAAAATATAAATATAGCAAATATAAAAACATATCTATACAAATGTAGAAAATATAGAGACTTATTGTAAACTTGTTCCACTGTCCAAAACTGGATGAAATAGAGTTTAAGTGGAAATGTCCTGGCAGTGTGCAAATTCTGYATGAATGTAAAGATGCATAAAAGTGGAAATGTAAGGTMACTCAGGCTTCCAGTCAGCTCTGGTTCTCCTCTCTGATCTCTAGCTTACAGTATATAAAAACACAAGGCGTTTCCTGTATGTGTATAATTAGACAGCACACGATCGCTGCACAGGAGGACTGCATGAATGAGCCGGTGATGAAATGGTATGATGGTATTATTAATCGTGTGTGTGTGTGTGTGTGTGTGTGTGTGCATGCAGCGCCTGGAGAGTGAGAAAGAGCAGCTGGAGAGAGACCTGAGCTTTAAGGCGGATCAGGCGCAGCAGTACGACCGCCTGATGGAAAGTGTACGCGAGAACAACCGACAGCTGCAGGTACGAACCTTCAGCAGTACAGACGGAGAGCGCACACACACACACACACACACACACACACACACACCATAAAGTAATAAAGTTCAAGCATGGCATGTTATCATCCTTCTCACGTATCAGCTGAAAGCATTTTTCTTTATATCAGTGCTTCCTGAAACACAATCGTTTCAACAGCTCACACAGAGACATGTTTGTCAGAAGTGGAAACGGATTTAAACAAAAAAAGTGTGAAATCAATGATATTGCAACGGTTTCTGCGAGAAAACATTCATTCAGTGTTTTTCTTTTATAACAGAAAGTTTAAATCGTATTCGTTTTGAGACGCACAGAACATCGATCAATATTATCATATTAAAATCATCTGAAATGTTCCTATAAACGTGTAAGAAGTCTGGATTTCATTGTGTTGGTTGTCAGGACGTGTGTTCTGCCCTCATACACCATGTGTTCACCAGGTTTTTAAAATGAATGCAGTTCCATCATCTGATACCACATGAGACTAGAGGTGGGAAAATGTATTTATTAAGATACGCAGATCGGTGGGTAGATTGGTAATGTTGGTAGATTGGTGAGGTGGATTGGGAAAAAATAGTATTTTATTAAGATAGGTACAGTCAAGTCCGACATTATTCATAGTCAAATTCTGACTTAAAGTTACTTTTATTCAACCAGCAAGTTTTTTCTTGATTAGAAGTGATACTGGCGCCTCCCAGAAGATAATAAGACGGTGTGCAAGAGGCATCATTGTGGAAAAAATTATTACTCATCTTTTATTTACAGTTGAACAAAACGTGGCATGTCCACATTATTCACACCCTTCTCAACAAGCAATAGAAAAGCTTTTATTTGCTATTACAGATTATTTCTGTACAATTATTTCCTATAATTGCAGACCAGCGTTTTGCGCGTCTCCACTGGTATTTCTGCACGTTCATCTTTTACCGATGAGCTCCAACTCATCACTCTGATCTTCAGCTCCCTCCACAGATCCTCAATTGGATTTAAATGACGTTAATATTCTTGTGTGCTAACCATTACTTYTCCACTTTTGAGTCGTCGTCGTGCTGAAATGTCCACTGGTGCCCAAGGCCAGGTTTCTCTGCAGACTGCCTGATGTTATTGTTGTTGTTGTTGACAATGTTGATGTAGTGCTCCTTTGTCCTGCTGCCGTTTACTGTGATTAGGTTCCCTCGTCTACCGGCTGAAAAACAACCCCAAAACATTATGCTCCCACCACCATGTTTGACCGTGGCGATGGTGTTCTGAGGGAGGAAGGCTTCTCCTTTTACACGCTAAATGAAGGCTACATCATTGTGCCCAAACAATTACATTTTTGCTTCATCTGATTATAAAACAGACGTCTGCTTCTTACTTCTTWTTCACAAAGCTTTTTAGAATTCTCTCAGAGAGCTCCTATCTTAGCTTAAAAAGTCCTACCTGGGAGTCCTAGACTAAAAGTGATTTAGGAAATTTCTCAGAGCAACTCTGAGTAAGGAAAGTACAAAAACGTTTATCTTAGTGAGGAGGTGTGGTCGACCCCGTTGCTAGGGATGATGCAGCAATACAAGGACTGTGATTGGTTGATTAATAAAAAAAACCTCTGACCTTTGTATAGGTCTTGAAAAGTAGTCTTTGTGAAAATACGATATATGATAATCGAACAGACAGTGAGATCATGATGTTTGTGTTTAAAGAAATTGTATGATCATGACTACAGGCTACTTTATGCCAAGTTTCTGTTATAGGATAAATATCTTAAAGTTAATTAAAACAGCCAAATGTTGACAATGTGTCTACTTTTGAAGCAGCCAATTTCCACACAGTTACTTTATTTAAGTTCTTACATTTATTTACCGTACTGATTTTATTACTTTTCATCCATTTCAGATCGATGGGAGCAAAATGGCTCAGATTTGACCAGTGTGCAATTTGATTACAGGACAGTTTGTTTAATTTCCACTTTTGGATGGTCTGTATGTAGCCAACAATCCAAGAGAGATGGAAGGAAGTAAAGGAACAAGAAAACCAGATTGGACAGAAGCGCAGTGTTTTACTTTTAGCTTTACGTTGGAGAATATTCCTTCTTTCTGCCATTTTGTCCTCTGCTATAGAAACGTCTCTTAAACGTCTTAAAAGTCCTCCTCTCTACTCCTAACAGCTTTTGCTGTAGGAGCTGTTTTTAGGGCTGAGATGTTTCATGAATCATTTTTATCTTTACTAAGATTTAGTCCTAAACTGAAGGGGAAATTCTAAGAAAATGTCATAATTGTAAGAATTTTCTTAGAATTTCATCACTAGGAGTAACTTTGTGAATCCGGGCCTTCTGGTCTTCTGTTTTATGGTCAGATGAAACAAAAATTTTCATCTTCAACATAAAACCCAGCARCTCATCGTGCGAGTGAACCTAACCAGAGCTAAACCGGCTCGGGCGGTTACAGGGGTCGAGCATTGATACCGAGCACCCGGTGTGACCTTTAATAAAAATAATGCTGTGGTTAAAAAAACAACAACAAACAAAACAAACAAAACAAAAAAACAAAACACCACAGTCACTAATTAGTTTTGTAGATAGACGCACCCTGCTGTGTTTTCTTCCACACTCCTCATTCATTACAGGTTTCACTTCGAGCTGCTTTCCTAAGATCACCAGTGACGACTTTGAATAAATGAATATTTAACTGGYGTTGTTTGCATGCTGTGTGCAGATCTCTCTGAAAGAGAGCGTCTCCTCCCAGCGCAACCTGGAGAACCAGCTGATGAGCAACCGCAGCAGCGACTCCAGTAAGGATTTCCGCATCAAAGATCTGGAAGGCAGCAAGCGGGCGCTGGAGCAGGAGAACGAGCTGCTGCGCAAGAAGGTGGGCGGAGCTTCTGTTTCACGTGGTTAAGATGCTGTACCATCAGGCTGTAATTGCTGTAGCTGTTAGCTTATAAACAATGCCATGATTTCATACTTCTGTTAACGGAACAGAGATGCGTTCGAGTCAAAGCGGGACTTTTCTCCTGCAACACTGATGCACTTATCCCAGTGGTTCACTCGTGCTCGGACACCATCGGGGTAGAAAGTTTTCTCACACACTGATGCGTCTTTGAGGTTCTTTTGAGTTCCTGTTTATATTAACTGTAAAAGCATGAAATATTACACAATACAGGACTTAAATTCAAATTAAATAATAATAAAAAAAAATTCCCGTTTAAATTAATGCAATTTTTAAGCGTATTAACCGTGAATTCTTGCATCCATTTGAAAAATATATTAAAGATGATACGAAAGTTTTTAGTAGAGAATTTCCAACACGTATTCATTTCATTTTCCGACACATTGCTTCCAGGACGAGAATTTTAGAGACCATGAAACGTGCGAAAAATGTTTTATTGATCCATTTCGTTTTGTACCAACAGTGAAGAGATGTCCACTTTACAAACTGGAAAATTTATCACTTAATTATAAATCATATGGTCTGGTGTGTGTGTGTGTGTGTGTGTGTGTGTGTGTGTGTGTGTGTGTGTTTCAGCTTGAAGGCCAGTGCAGTAACTCCACCCTGCAAGCCAAGACCCAAGATCTGTCCAGACATTATGAGCAGATGCTGAAAGAGCTGCGAGAGCAAAAGGACAAGGAGTTATCGACTATGCGGGTGAGAGAGAGAGAGACTGTGTCTTGTGTCTCACAGCACGGATTTAACCAGGAAATCTGCACTAAAAGTAAAAGCACTAACCCTTGCTTGTTAAACACACTGTTTCTTCTGCTGTGTGTGTGTGTGTGTGTGTGAGACAGACTCAGATAACGAAGATCCAGACAGAGTACACTTCAGATCGCTCTAGTGATAAGAGCCTACAGCTGAAGATCACAGAGCTGATGTCCACACTGAATCAGCGCGAAACCACCATCAGACGCCTGGAGGAGGTCCGAGCTCTCACACACACACACACACACACACACACACACACACGGACTCGCGCACATTAGCAAAGCTGTTGCATTTGGTTAACTTCTATAACATGAATTAAAATGAGAAAGCACTCGTGTCGCAGACGTTCCTCAGCCTTCAGTGTGATTTTATACCTTCACGTTCTTATAGCTCACATGACTTCGGCTTCACTTTACGATACCTAACCCTAGGTAGTCGTATCAGAGGTTTGAGTGACCGCTCTCTTTTAACCCTGTTGACCTTTGACCTGTTCTGTTTGTTTCAGGACATCAGACAGCTGAAGCAGCAGCAGCAGAACAGCAGCAGCTCCGGCAACATCAGTCAGACCATCGTTACTAAAAGGTGAAGGTCGTTTGGGTCGACTTACAGATTCTTGCTTTTTTATTTATTTATTTATTTCTATTATGCGTTCAGGTTTCTGGTGAAGGGAAACTCCTCACTGCTTCACTTCACTCCGTTTCACTACATTTGATATCATTTGCTTTTTTTTTTCTCTTTGATTTTTATCTCTCTGTTTTGTCTTTTTCCAAAATGTGTTCTTAACACACCTGTGTAAGACTGCAGGCAGAGGCAYGGTGCAGTGTGTGTAAACTCAGTGTGTGTTGTGTTTTAGTTAATCTGATAATCATAGTCTGTAGCAGGGTGTGAGAAAACATACAGCACCGTTACACACAAAGGGTTAAACGTCATCTTTGATTGCATTTTTAAAAAAAATTTTTTTTTTACAAATACATATCTGAAAAGTGTGACATGCGTTTGTATTCAGCCCCTTTTACTCTGACACCTGTAACGAAAATCCAGTGGAACCAATCGCCTTCAGAAGTCACCTGATCAGTAACTACAGTCCAGCTGTGTGTGATTTAATCTCAGTATAAAGGCAGCTGTTCCATGAAGCTCTCAGAGGTTTGTTAGAGAACATTAGCAGCATCATGAAGACAGAGGAACACACCAAATAACCAGACAGGTCAGGGATGACGTTGTGGAGAGGTTTAAAGCAGGGTTAGATAAAAAAAAAAAAAAAAATTATATATATATCTATCCCAAGCTTTAAACATCTCATTCATTCATCTGTAGTCTATGACAATAAAGAAAAAAAATGGAAGTGCCACCTTGTGGCGTGGTTCGGTATTACCATGTAGCCACATTACTAAACTAAATAAAATTGAATTGAATTAAACTTTTGCTTAGTTACGGGGTTGGAAAAATAAAATCCATAAGAAAGTTAAACAGTTAGTGCCAACAATGCGCACTGAAAAAGGTCAAGTCTGGTCAAATTCCAGTGAACTGTTTATAGCGATCCCGATGTGTCACCTGTGCTTCACCCGCTGGCGACACAATAAGTGCTGATAAAAAAACAARCAGAACAAAGAAAATAAAACAGGAAGCCTACATCAAAAGACCGAACTGGGAAACGCGGCGTGGAGAGAGTCGTGATATGACTTCTCGAGCAAAACAATGAACTGTCATGCCTTAAAAATGGAAAGTGATCAACAAACCGAAAGCAGATAAGAACGATCCTGACACGGGTGGAGACCTGGCGAGCATGAACACAACAAGCGAACTTCCTCCATGCGGGACCGTCTGTTCCGTATCACTGCGATTACTTCGATATAATCTCAAGAAAATCACTTTCTTTCCTTTCTGCCTTGACGCGCGCTGCACGCTAACTTGTTTTAATTGTACTGACCAAGCGTCTTCTGACTTTGAAAACATGAGATGAGC
>QMIH01001028.1:174750-189689 GCA_003987875.1 Clarias batrachus
AAAAACCTACTCAATTACAGTAACGCGAGTAAATGTCATTGGTTACTTTCCACCTCTGAGCATGACTATGGGTTGAAGTTACTTTTAGCAAAAATGGCAACTAAATGACACTGTAACCTGTCCATGAGATCTGAGATCTGTACATGTCATATCCACTGGATTTGTATTTTTTTTTTTCTTAAGCTGATTGACTGGAGTTTTAGTTCATAGCAAAAGTAATCTGATCACTTTTTTTTTCTGGTCTTGGAAGCAATCAGCGAAGCCACGTTTCCACTTTATTAGTCCCGGATAGAATATGCAAACCCCTCGAAAAATCCACCTCCTATCTACATCGCAGCAGATGGCTGGTAAAGCGAGATTAAAAAATGATGTCAGGAGAGAAGATTCGATATGTAGGCGGAGACATAAAACTGCATACCGAAGGCGGCAGCTTCAAATTGGACAGCGGATTGTGCTGTAGCAACCTACAAAATGCATGAACCGACAGAAGACCCAGGTTCACTCCGGTCTTCTTGAGTTTTTTTTTTTTTTTTTTTTCATGGGCAAAGACCAGTCCACGAGTCCTGCTTCTGATGACAGCCTTGGGAGGAATGTGTTAGGGAGTTGTGCTCGAGCTGGATGAGCCAGAGAGAATAAAGCAGGCAGGAGACTGATAAAAATTTGGAAGTTCAGTTGGTGCAAGGCACAGGCTCTGAAAAGGCCCTGGAATAAGAAGGTGAAGTGTAGTGGGGAGGTGGTTGGAGGGTGTGCGGGGAGAAGGACGATCTTTTAAAAGCCTTCATTCTCCGCCAGTGAAATTATTACCAGTGTGTGAAAACAAGGCTGGCTCCAGGCTAGCCACCCAGGAGAGTGCTTAGCCTCGGGGTGATTTCAGAAGAAAGTAATGCAGGAGAAATAATGGGGTTGGGAGTATGAGAAAAGGTAAAGGGAATTTTTATTCTACTCTCCTCATCTTTTTTTTGTTTGTTTTTTGTTTGTCTGTTTGTTTGTTGTTGTTGTTGTTGTTGTTGTTGCTGTTTTTTTTTTTTAATCCTCCATGGCTTGATCGCTGCCCCTTTGGACATTTTCACCCTTTTTTTTTTTTTTGCATTCTTCCGTGCTACTTCTTCTCTTTAGAGATTTAGAGATACTACAAAAGGACAGACGTCAGAACATCTGGAGACGTCCCATACTCTCTATTCATTTTAGGATTTTTTTTTTCATTAATTCAAAGAATTTTGGGAACTACCAAAAAAAAAAAAAACAAGCAGCAACAACAACAACTCAGATGAACGAAAGCATGCTTTTTAGCTTTTTTTCACGCTTTTCATGCTTGCTTTTTTTTTTCTTTTTTTTTTTCAGGGCTTAGCACCAATCGAAAAAATTCCATAAGATTTTCGTTTCACTAATGCATGCTCAGGATAAACTCGCATTATGATACGTCAACGCTTTCCAGCTCATGTTACTATGACGGGTCTGAATGAGATGGCGGGCTTCTAATACAAGGAGCTGAAATATTTAGCAGGAAAAAAAGTGTAGCTGATCCTCAGGAAATCAGCTACATGAATCTTGCATACTTGCATTTCTGTCAAATGAGCCCGGCTCTTTCGTGGCTCTTAACACGGACATTTTGCACGATTCATGTTTTATGATGTCAGACCATTTTATTGCGTCACTTTGGGAGAGTTGAAATATGCAAAAATCATCACTTGAATTCATGTGACGGTACAAAATGTGGCAGTAATATGCTAAAACACTTTTGTTTCGTTGCCTTGCAGATACCTCGGCTATAGGTTCATGAGAAGTGAAAGAAAGCCGCTCGTCCGCAGGTTCCAGATCGCTCTGTGCGCTGTTTCTTCTCATGAATCCAACTCGACGCTGGATGGACGCTGCTGCGATCTATGCAGTTTGAAATTCTGCAGCGAGCGAGCAAGCTTTTCAATCATGAATGTAGAAGTTTAAGTGTTATAGCCTTCCTCTTACACATTCTCACACACACTTGCGTTTTTATATTATATATATATATATATGGTTGAGGCAACTCTGACTCTTACGAGTTCTGACATGTCAAAAGCAGAGCAGAGCGTCTAGCCTGTGGCATGAAAGGAAACATGCTAATCGAGAAGTGCATTAACGCTCTCAAGAGCTTTTGATAATCAAAAAGGATGTGAGCTCTAACCCGGTCCGTTCTCACAGTATAGTACAGACGGCTCTCTGGCCTCTAACCACAGAACAGCAGCGTTTGATTATGACATCTCCACGATTGAAGGGAAGTAAATTAGAAGAGATTTTTAAAAAACAGCATATTTTGGATACGAACCTGACACGTAGTGTATATAAGAATCTTGGGAGTAAGTGCAGGAGTAATTACAGATGTAGTCAAAGTTTAGTGTAGTAATCCTTCACCAGCTGTAGTAGGCTCAGCATCAGCGATCAAGACAGAAAAAGGGGGCAACTGCCTGGGTAAAGCCAAGATAAAGTGAACCACCTGTACAATTTGTAGTTACATTAAAAAAAACATGTGCAAGAAAACAGTTCATATTCATCATCAAGTGGGGAAGAAAAACATTACAAATCAAACAATAGGAAAAAAAAGGAACATTTAATTCTTTGGATTTATTCATCTCCTGTATGTTCAGGTCAAACTGGGACTTTTATTTCTCTATATAATCCCCTGTTACACTAATGCACTTATCCCAGCATTCACTAGTGCTTGGACACCATCAAGGTGGAACGTTTTCTCAGGACGCCGCAGCCATGATTGCTGAAACTCTGGCCTTCCAGGAACTCCGTTAATGGCTCAGACGTATACAGTAGGATTGGCAATGTAGCGAGGTTAGGTCTTTACTGAGGATGTGGCAATAATTCCCAGCCTTCCTGTAGAGTTCTTGTAAGGTCGATTTTCAAGGATTAGGCTTTCTACTCGCTGAATGTCCTTATGACACTGAACGCCTTTCCTGCTTCTTTTGATTGACCAAAATGAAAGAGTATGATGTCAAAAGTAATCACATGGCAATATGGTTGAATCATCAATCACCTTTGAGAATTATAGCAATTTAGACAATGGTGAACCGGTGATTCAAAGCTTTCACCATTGTACAGTATCTATCCTGATGGTTTATAAAGAGATATTTCTGGGGCGTGGTCACTGTCAGGTTTCATTTGATTTCAAATTTCAAATTTATTTGATATTTCTGTCTTCTCCAAGATATTATCATGCTTTGCCTAATTTAAGGATACTTAAATTACTGTAATTGTAATTGATTTGTTCCCCAAATGTCCAGAACGTCTTCTGATGAGCATAAATAAATATTGTCAGAATTTTTTWAATTCCTGGTTGGTCATTGGTTGATGCCTCATTTCTTTATAATAGCAAGATAAAAAGCAGGACTTGTTCTAAAGATATTGACCTTAGATCTGGTGGCTTTTCATCTCATAACTTCCATTTTCATGATAAATTGGAGATATTACATAACTTTCACCAGCTAATGGGCTCTTTTAATGTCCTGCGCCAATGTAGATCAAAAGCCTCCTTTCCTCGGTGCTCCACTATCTACTAATGAGGTGAGTTTGTGACCTCACGCTGGGAATTCTCACACCGGCTGATCTTGCCACTCTGCTTCATGTGTGCGTGCGTGTGTATGTATGGGCCTAGTTTAATATGATCCTACACATCTTTTTTTTGTCGCATTTGGTTGCATGTTTTTTAACAGGAAATGYCCGGGAAATCCACCTTTTCTGCTCGGATAGAAACGGTGAGTTTTATTAGCGCCTGCTCCACAATCTGTGGCCAGAAGCACTGAGGCTGATTAAATTTTCATAGCTAACCAACAGACTTTTGCACTCCGTAGCCTCAACAGGTCGTCGAGTGAATCTCGGGCGGTACAGGGAAATATGAGTATTTGAAGTAAATGCAGGACTGTTTCGAGTTGCAAGCAGCCCAGAAGAGGAAACGTTCAAGCAACATGCCAGACTGAAATCTACTATAATAAATATGCTACTCTGTCAAAGCATCCACGGGCATGTCCGAAATGGCGAACTACTATAATACAGGTTCGGGAAGACCTCCCAAAATTGTCCCAAAAGAGCAACAATCAACCAAATAAAGACATCATTGAGGTTTTAACTCTAAAGGTACTTATCATGAGATGAGAATCTTTTGGAATCTTTGAGAAATATTGTTTGAGCTAAAAGAAAAATCTCCAAAAGATGTTCGTCGATATATAAACCCACCTTAAAGCAAGATATCAGACCACATATTTACAATTTTTAATTGGCATGTTAAACATCCTATTTATGTATGAGAATTATTCCCTGAATCACTCTTTCACACTCTGAGTCCTGGAATATGCTTTGTCCCATCAGGGAAGAAGAAAAACTCCACAGATGTGATGTCCTGGTCACTCAGTACATTCAGGTGGTCATGTGACTTCATTTTGTTGCCACATAACGTTGCTGAGTCTCGACCTGAGCGACTGAAGCGACTCCAGATCATAACGCTGTCTCCAATGGCTTGTACAGTGGACACTATGCATGATGGCTGCATCGCTTCTTACCTGGACTCATCAGGTCACATGACCTTTTTCTTTTTTTCTTCCCTTTTTTCAAATTGTTTTTTTCTGATGAGTCTCACGAACACACAGCTGTTTAGTCCCAATCCTGTGAGTTCTCATTACATTGTGTGTGTCACTATTAAACAGAAGCTTTGGTTTCTACTGTCAGTTTTTAACCAGGCAACCAAGTGTTTAAGTGATTTCCATTCAAAGTCATTCTCAGTCTACTATGAAGTTCACAGTTCAGCACTATCCTTCTAGATCTTAATAATGCCGTGGACAGTTTCGACCCAGTTCTATTCATTTCACTGCTTTCTTTGGTTGATGTAGGTAAATAATTTGACTTTCTTGAGCCAGGCAGTGTAGATTAATGTTATTATCCAAGATGGGACTACTCAGGGTCGAGTCAAGACAGTGACCCTCTTAAGAGGGCGTTGTCCTAGTAAGATCAAATCTAAATGACAGCGAGAGCAAGTCACTGTTGAGAATGAAAATGGAAAATGATTAAACTGTTTTTAGAAGATGTGCGTGTGAAATGTAAAGACAACAGAAACATTCAAATCAGTTCTCAAGACAATTTTAAGTCAACACAAAATGCCTTCAGACCAGACGCTATCTTATCTATTGTTATACAAGTTGAACTTCTTACATCATCACCTATCAGAAACAGAGCCTGAATCATCTTTGCCAGGAACCGTGGTTCTCTTAAAATAAAAATATGATGTTTAACTTAATCTCTTCTGAATTGAATGTTGAATGCTCTAGTCATTGGGCTTGCTTGATTAGCTGGCTAGAATGTGAGATGTTCACCTCTGTGTATTATTAACCATGTCAATAAATCTCACTTGGTTGTATTATTGCATTGAAATGAAATGATTCCTGTTATAAATATAATTATTATACTGTTATATTTGTCACCACCAGCACCATACTAAAAAAAAAWATTTATGTTAYATGATCTTTAATRTGAATAATAATGTGTAAATGTGTAGTTGTGCACCTGACCAGGACGTTTCACTTTCAGAGAAGCATTACTCTACTAAGACATGAACAAGCATTCCAAAATAAGTGTGTATATAGCGTGTTTAGTCTGCAAAGTGATATAACATTTACATTCCCAMWGTGTSCATTGATTTCGCAGAGGGATTCCTAAACCTTCTGAGAAGTAAAATTAATTCTGCAATACTGATTTGTACAGACTGATTCAACTGATTTTAAAACAATTCAATATTATAATATAAGTTCATTACATATATGAACATATACAGTATGTAATGAACATAGGGCCTACACACAGGGCCCTGGACCCCTTAACAGTCGCTGGAGTGGTCTATTAGTGTCCAGAACACAACACCTCTGAACAGGACACACCCACCAATCACAACCATGACGTTTTTTTTTTTTTTTTCCAGTTTAACTTTTCTCATTCTTATTATTATTATAATAGTTTAGGCTTGCATGCGCCTCAGAGCACTGTGAGTAAAATCTGAATTCATCATGCGGTGCTTGTTGGTAATTCTGTTAACAAAAGGTATCCTTAGAAGTTATTAAATATTCATCTGTTCTATGAATAACAATTGGTGAGGGACAGCAGGCTGTGTTTACTTTCGCGCAGTTGGTTTGCGTCTCTGCTCCCTGTAGCGTTTAGGGCAAGACTAGCTAGGAGAGGAAAAGTTCAGCTCGGTTCCTGATTCTGCATACATACGTATAACTTCATGAAGTAAATAAATGTAATAAAAAAAAGGCCTCCTGGAATGAAGTGACTGTGTGTGTGTTCTTGTGTGTGTGTGTGTGTGTGGGGGTACGTCTGGGTATGGGTGACATATGGGACAGATGGGTGTCTATTGTTAATTTCATTTAACAGTAGAATGTAAATTCACAAAATATTCCACAAATCATCACAATCATGGCTCTTTATTTATTTAATTAGTTAATTTTATTTATTTACTTATCTGAGTAAAATATATTATTGTAATACATAGGCAATAGTATACACAATRTACAGGCGACATAAAAAAATTATAATAAATCTCTTAGTGATACGTACTTTTAATTTATTGGCTGTTTTAAACTTTTGCCACTTTACTGAACAAAATGTAAAAAAAAAAAAAATAGCCAGAAAACAATTTCTAACCCAGACATAATTTTTCTGCCAATTTTCCCTAAATTAAGTGTAAATTGATTCCCGCATTAGATTTTTGGAGATGGTACTGATCTAATATCCCTGGCCTATAACTTGGGTCAAAATCTGGGGAGGGGTGGTGTATGGGAAAAAAATGTCAAGCTCATTGTTTAAAAAGCAGAAAAGACAGGATTTTTTTTAGCCACTAGAATATGTGGGTTAAGTTTGAGAAAGTTTTATGTTCAGCTAGGTGTCATTTTACTAGTATTGCCATGTTTTCAAATACACAAACAAACAAGAGATACAAATGGATAGATATCGAGGTTTGTGAAATTTAGATGGAATTTAAATCATGTTAATTTTTTTAAATGGCGACTCCTTGTGTGTAAATTACTTCCTGTAGGTAAGATTTAACCCACCCGAGCGTTCTCACGCATGTCGGATAGGCAGTTTCCCTGTGTGTGTGTGTGTGTGTGTGTGTGTTGGAGCTCTGGTTCTCTACACCATTCCTCTCCTGCAGCTGCTTTCCCACTGACCCTGGTATTTGCTTTTCATTACGCACCCTATAGTGGTGTCCAGCTCCCCCTTTGCACCACGCTGAGTGGAGCTGGCGGAGGGTGGAAACATTGGTTAAGCAAATTGGTATTTAAGTGGAACTTCGCCGGCCTCCGAGTCGTGCATTATTCATGGCCTGTATGCGAGGAGAGAAGCGGCGCGCCTCGGCGCTCCTCTCTGCAGGACTGGAGGAAAAAGTAGGGCGCGTGATGGTGTGCCATGCGGACAGCACTCGGTCTTTTAACAGCAGGTTCACCTGCTCACTGGTTCGGCTCAGTACACTCGGCTCGTTCCCCATTTGCTCCGTTTGATTTCTTTCTCTTATGCGCGAGAACATCATTGCGTATTTTAAACATCATTGCAAATATCAAAAACGAAATATCTAAAACACGCATGAATGTATTTTTCTAATAATAATGAGTGTATATATATGTATTTTTGGAACGGATATTGTAAATAACTTTAATTCTTAAACTGTTTGCAGGATATTGAAACGTCGGCTCACAAACGCGTCGGATTTCCTTCTGCGAATATGTGTCCATCCCTTTTCAGATATTTCTTGCAAATTAAATCGGAATAAATAAATAAATAAATAAATAAATAAATAGGCGTGCATCCTTTTCATTAGAGTGCCCTTTTGAATCTTTTGCCTCTTCTCGACTTTTAACAGCTGAATCATAAACTAATATTTTCTGTATTTAAAAAAAAAAAAAATCTTTATAAATAAATTCACCAGTGTTTCAGTTTAATTCAATTTGTACTTCAGCTAAATGGATATATTTTGCTGTTGTCTGGCTGTGAACGAGATTTTATGCTTGGGCCATGTTAGAGTATGTTGTCAGTCTAAAATGAATAATGTATGGGATACGGTTTAGGAGCTTTTATACATTTCTATAAAAATATTCCTCAGATTTTTTGCGAAGGAAATCATGTTTGGTGTTGGGTTGTAAAGAGAACATGTCCGATCGACTGTGCTTATTGTTTAGTTTTAAATGTAATAATAATAATAATAATAATAGTCGTATAAGCAATCCTGAAAGTATTTAATTATTTCAACATAAATAATTTATACAGCTCATTCGATCTAAAATGTTTAACTGGATGGCAAGTAATAGGCTAAAACAAATAATAATAATAATAATAATAATAATAATAATAATAATAATAATAAAACACATTAAAATTATTTTGTTTCTGAGCTGTTCTTAAAAGTTGTAATGTAAATTTGTGGTGAAAAATTTAGAATTTTATTTTGTCTAAGGTCATTATATATATTATAAAATAATGTATAGTCTACTTTATTATTCACACATCAGTTGAGCAAGCAGCTTATTCATGTTTCCTTTTACGTTTAAAAGAATATGATTTTATCAAATTATAATCTACAGAAAAATAAGAAATAGTGATGCCAATACACGTTATTTTAATTATTGTGGCATGAGGAAACCCAGGTTATTTATTTATCACCCCCCCCCACACACACACACACAAAGAAAAAAAAATCAAAATTTGTATGGACAAATATTCCCGCCGCATTTTTCAGAGCTGTCCATGGTCCTGAAGCGAAAAAACAATATCTCTTACACAGTTTATTACAAAAGAAGGAAAATAATTCTTAAAGTTTTGTTTAGTAAGTTTAGTCATCTTTTTTTTTCAATATATGTTGTGAGCAAAAATTATTTTTGTTACGTGACTTCAAGTAAAGTTTGCATTAAAGATAAATACACGCAGTTTATATTTGTTCACAAAATTAGGAAACAAAATCCACGTTGTTTTTGTTGTTGTTTTACTTTCGTGTGCTATTTAGAATAAATTCTGTTGTCAAGTCTTAAGCGTGCGTCTTATTTTTTTTTTTTTCTTTCTTGACCACATAAACACACTGAAATACATGAAGTGCACTCGGGCTAAATCCTGACTCGTTTTTTTTTTGTTTCTCGACAATATTTTATGAATCTTTGCCTGACTAAAGCCGGAACCCATCAAACATTTACAAGAGGCTCGTGTTTCATGTCTCCACCCAAGGGGAGAATACAATACGTGTCTCTCGAGTGTTTTTAATCCGTAATTGTATTTCTAGGAGAATTAGGAGAACTGACAAGCTGCATTACAAACTGATCATGTCCTGTAGGACCCGGAAGTTCCAGACAAAAAGCAGTGCTTATGTGTTCGGAGGTGGTGCTGATGCTGTAACACAGGCTCGCGACACTGAAATGACGCTGATGCTAGAGTAATGACGTCACGTTTGCGGTTGTTCTTCTAATTTTTAGACTTGATTAGTAAAGAATTGTCTTTGGAGGGTGTTAACTAAAACTCGAAAATTGCACATTAAAGTTGACATCTATTGAAGAATCGAATTTCTTGTGTGTGTGTGTGTGTGTGTGTGTGTGTGTGTGTGTGTGTGTGTGGACGGGGTACATTCAGTACATTTACATTTAGAGTACTGTTTGTCCCAGAGCTAGGCTACTAACACGACGAGATCTTTTTTC
Source organism: Clarias batrachus (assembly GCA_003987875.1). Lineage (NCBI taxonomy): Eukaryota > Metazoa > Chordata > Actinopteri > Siluriformes > Clariidae > Clarias > Clarias batrachus. The sequence goes on from QMIH01001028.1 coordinate 184,446, forward strand.
CCCTCTAAATACTGTAAATATAAATAAATTGTCAATGTTATTTATGCTGGATATCTTTTTTAAGCTTTCAGATCCGGAATATGTGTGTAGGTCGGAGGTTATATGAGTATGCACGTGGCTGTAGATCATTTTAATGCAAACAACGTAGAAAACGCTATATCGCTTTAATTACGTAATAAGGCACGAAGTTGATTTCACCATTCAGACCTATATATTATTTATTAAACATGCATTTAATCCATATAACGCGCTTAATAAATATTGCATTCTCCTGATTTTAAACTTATTCATGCCCCGAATGATTTAATGGTCTTTGCATGCGCATGCGCAAGCAAGGAGGAGCGGTTTATCAATGAGAGAGAGAAATCTATACATCTAGACGCAAAACGCAAAATAAGAAAAAAAACAAAAACAGGATATTCATAATATTGTTCTGTCATGCGGTTGTGTGTGTGTGTGTGTGTGTGTGTGTGGCACAGACTCGGGTGTAAGGGCAGGCGGTGTGAACGGTTTATCTTGGTGTTGCAGTGTTAGGAAGTTAGGAAGAAGAAGAGCGCAGCGTAGTGCTAATGTAACGTAGAGAGAGAGAGAGAGCGCGAGAGAGAGAGATAGAGAGAGTGCGCGCGCGCAATCGTTCTCCCAGAGCTCCGGAGCCGCGCGGCACTCAGCGCTCTCGCGTCATTAAAATTTCATACGCCGCGCTCGGCCCAAGGTCTATTTATGAAAATGCGCTTTCCGCTCCTCGGAAAACACAAACCAGTAAGGCAGGAATGTAAATCTAAAAGCAGAATTACGGCGTGTGCTTACAGGACTGAGTTTCTCTTTGCAGAAAAGAAAGGCGCAAGTGATACCGGGGAAATGCGCCCTGATCCTTTTGGCACTCGGACGCGTATTGGATTGGACGCTTCATGAATTATTCAAATGATTTATGCAAATATTTGGATAGGAAACCGCATGCGTCAGGAATATACTGTGGGCTATAGGGTCACTCTCTCTCTCTCTCTCTCTCTCTCTCTCTATCTCTCTCAGTCTCTCTCTCTCTCCATCATCACTGCTGAGTGCTCATCAGTTAATGGCAGTCCTGCATCTGCCGGCCATTACATATTCCTCTGCTCGAATAGACACAAGGCAGCACTTGTTCACTCTTTTTCTCTTTTCTTTGGACATTTTGTGATTTATTAGTTAATGGCAAACCATCAAAACTTTATTGCTATGCTTTTTCTCACAGAGTTTTTTTTTTTTTTTTATCCAAGCCCATGCCACTTGAGTTTTGAGGCTGAAATTGTAAAGTGAAGAGTACAGGCCTATGATCAAAATCACACACTCTTCTCTAGTAATAGTATCCGACGTCTAGCCCTATTTGACATAATATTTAGTGTGTGATGTGGGTGTAGGCTTTTTTTAACACTACCTGGAGGTTTTTATTTGAAGAGGCTCGGTCATTGAAAATTCAGTTTCCTGACATTTACGCACTTTCAGTCAATTTGACCAACATATATACGTACGTATTATATATGGTAGTTGACTGAATGTTGTTATTACTGAGTTGCTGATTCTGTTATTTGGAGTTTAATGAAGCGTTTACTCTGTGGAAGAGAATGTCTCCTCAAAWACCTTATTTCTTTTCTTTATTTTATTTTTTTCTTCAAATGAATACTTTTTAGGATTATTTTGTAACTGCTCTAAAATGTTATTATTATTATTATTATTATTATTATTATTATTATTATTATTATTATTATAAAAACTTGCTTTGGGATTTTCACATGTTGAACACGAGTAAATCTGCGAGTATCACCTGCTTAACAAACATTGAGAGATCAATACCATCATAACCGTCTGTATTTATTATTAATAAACGTTACAGGCAAAAAACCACCTGCTGATCGCCACCTAAAGCTCTACAGTAAGAGTACGGAATAAAGTGAAATGTCAGTAAGATTAGCGGAGCAAACAAGCATGAACGATTTTAAGCATGAAAGAAAAAAGAAAGAAAGGAGAAAGAAAAATCGAAAAACGGCACAAAGTGCGAATTTATGATTTGCACTCAAATGTTTCAAATTTTGAATTATTTTTTTGATCGATTATTAAACGAGTGGGTTGAAGGCCTATACATAGATTTAATAATAATAATAATAATAATAATGTATTTATTTGAAAAAAAATCTTCTTTCAGAAAACATGAAAAACATTTTTGAGAAAAATTCATCTCTCACCAGTGAGGTAAAACGTGCATGGTTTATTTGACTTTTTTCTGTCGCTTTACACAGACACAAATTTAAACACACTTTCACAAATGAAAAATATGCCAACTTCAAAATAAATTAATGTCAAATAAATAAGTAAATACGAAAACAACGTTAAAAATCATCATTTTTGAAATATAAATAAGTCAAAAATTGGTATCTCAACAATATCTACAAAGTGCAATGAACTTTTCAGAATGCAGTGACTCCATGTTTCCATCCACAGGCCCAATAATAATCATAATAATAATAATAATAATAATAATAATAATAATAATAGGAGAACATATGTCCAAGTATTAGCTTTTAAATGAAGGCATAGAGGGCCATCATTATTCTAACCACTTGATTGTCAAAGCATCGTTGCAGTTGAGACGTACCACGATCTGGTTTTATGTTTTTAGCATTCTGTACTTCTTCAAAACAAGATGCCAATTTGCTTTTTATCTTTTATTATACCTTATTTCCAAAATGGCTAAAGATGCGTATAGGATGATGAGGTAGACACAGACTGGGGCCTTGTGTGTGTGTGTGTGTATGTGAGAGAGAGAAAGACAGAGAGAGAGAGAGAGAGAGAGAGAGAGAGAGAGAGAGCGTGTGTGTGTGTGCCTCCGCCTGTGCATATTTCGCTCTTATTGCGATGCGTTTAAACCGGGAAATTGGAAATAATAAAATCGCCCTAAAGTAACCCATGCAGTGGATGTCATGAATTCCTTCCTGTAACTGAGCTCGAGTCTTTTCCTCCGAAACAGAATGACTTGTATGAAATTAAAGTTTTAATGGCAAACCTTTAAACCCCTTTTTTTTCTCGAAAAAAAAAGACAAAAGAACAAGAAGCTTAAAAGGACGAGGTGATCTTCACAGAGGTGTCATGTATTCACAGTTATGTACACGAATCAATATAAAAGAGTTATTTAAGAGAATATGTTATTATTCTATTTCCATTTTTTTGTACAATAAGTGATTCATTTCTTTCCAGTTTCGTAGCCTTTCATAGGCGTGTTTTTCTTCTCTTCGCTGCGCTCCTGCATGCAGACATCCCCACAGGACCTGGTCCGCTTCCGCGCGTGAGATCTGTAGCCCGGTGGTTTTGKTTTTTGTTTTTATGGTTGTCTTGTTTGGTCTTAATTAATTGATTGTTTTTTTGTTTTGTTTTGTTTTGTTTTGGGGATGTTCCTCGCTGTCCGTGAAAAACGAGCGCGCTTTTTTGTTTGTTTGTTTGTTTGTTTGTTTCAGTGCGTCGCCGAGAACTTCATGCGCTTCTGTTTTTGCCGCTGGTTGCAGAACCAGACGCGCACCACGTTCTTTTTGAGGTCGAGCTTCTCGGCGATGGCGGCGATCTTCTCGGACGAAGGACGCGGCTGCACGGCGAAGTAGGCCTCGAGCGAGCGCTTCTCCGGCGCCGCGATGGACGTGCGCTTGCGCTTTTTGTCGCCGCCGCTGAAGATCTCGGGCTTGGCCATCTTCTCGCGCTGCGCCCTCTCGGCCTCCTCGAGCCACGCTTCCAGGATGGGCTTCAGCGCCACCATGTTGTTGTGCGACAGCGTGAGCGACTCGAAGCGGCAGATCGTGCTCTGACTCAGGCACCCGACGCCGGGRATCTTGAGGTTGGCGAGCGCCGCGCCCACGTCCGCCTGCGTCACGCCGAGCTTAATGCGACGCTGCTTGAAGCGCTCGGCGAACGCCTCGAGCTCGCGCGGGTCAGGCTCGGCGTCCCCGGCCGCGACGCCGGCGCTGGCGAGCGAGGCGTGCGCGGCCAGCGCGTGGTGCGGGTGGTGCACGTTGACAGCCTGCGCGTGCGGGTGGTGATGGTGCTGCGCGTGGTTGATGGCCACGGCCATGTGCGAGTGTGCGTGCGACGCGCCCGACGCCACGTCCGCGGCGGTGGGCATGCCGCCGAGCGAGATGGCTGGGGAGAGGTGCTCGAGCAGGTCGCCCTCCAGGCCCTGAGCCGGTTGATGGTGGTGGTGCGGGTGGTGCGCGTGATGGTGAGACGTGAGCACCGACGGGTGGTGCAGGTGCGCCGGGGAGGACGTCGGGGTGCCCGTCATGCTCGTCATCGTGGTCATAGTGTGGTACGTGGCGTCTGGCTTGAACGGGTGGCTCTTCTGGGCGACAATGTCCACCGCGGCCAGAGCCTCGGCTCTCTGCAGCAGTGTCTCATCAAAACCCGCGAAGATGTTTCCCTGCAGCTACCAGAGAAAGAGAGAGAGAGAGAAAAATCAGATCATACAATAACTTCATATAGCTCTATAGTTAATCATTATTACAAGGTTTTAAAAATAAAACACGTTTACCAAGCACGTGTTTATGTTATGGACATATAAGATGCCACTTTTCAAAACCTACAGTGTACTAGAATTTACCCAGGCACTTCTTACAAAACAAACGCAATAAAATTAAATAATAACAAAGCAACGATGCATTTCAATACTATTATATAGCCAAATTTATTTCAAAATGAATCTTGGTTCAACTTATTTTGGAATGTGCACAGTTTTCCAAACTAAAGATAAAAGAGTCTCAAAAAACTACACACTCTTGCTCAAATTATTCTCAAATCAAATCCTGAACTCACACTGAATTTCCAGTGATAATTCTAAGAAACTTTTCAAGGTGCAGCACTACTCTATCTATTTTAGGACAACAGGAGTAAAAAAAATAACAAACTTGTACGTCTTAAGTCAACTTGTTCATTAGTGCTGTTCAGGTTTACGTTTTAGGTTTGAAGGAGATCCGATTAACTTTTTTTTTTTGTAAGAGAAAAAATGACTATGATTATTAAGAGATTATTTCAGCATTTTCTCGCATGACACTGACCGTTACTTCTGCATCAAAGTAAGATGCATAGAGAGTGGTGCATGGTGCTTCTCTAATACACAGTCTTTAGGTCAGAGTAAAATGTTTTTTTTTTCAATACATTGCAATCTTGCTCGGTAAAAAAAAAATAGAAAAGAAAACGCTAACATGTGATTGCCATCAGTACACCGCCGTTATG